>JAEANM010007468.1:688-17704 GCA_017656035.1 Myanophis thanlyinensis | reverse complement strand
TTTAAAATTAATTATAAAACTTTAAAACCCAAAGTTAAAATACCCCGGAGGTGTCAGGCCAGGCCAGCTAGCTGGAAGAGATGAGTTTTTAACGCACGTCTCGTAGGTCGGTAATGGTTCGAATCTCAGTGGGGAGTTCGTTCCATAGGCTTCTGTGAGCCAAGGAAGGACAGAACCTTTTGAGAGGTGTTCTTCCGGTGCCACCTTTTGCCCTTAGTTCTGCTGCTTGCAGTGCCTGCTTCTGCTTTCCAGGAAGAAGACATCATCTTCTTACTGGTGAGCTAATCCCTGGGCGATCTTCTGCTGTCAGTCTGGACCTTGGTGTGGTTGCCAGGGGAGGGGAGAGGGCTGCATATGTGAGGAGTGGGCTTCCTCTGGATCACCAGTGCCACTGGGCCTTCTAGTGAAAGATGTGGCTCCCCTTGTCAAGGAGGAATCCTGCCCAGCCTTGTGTCCTCTCTGCCTTCCACAGTGGCTTTGGATTGGAAGGGTTTGTCCCCACAGCCTGAAGAGTAGCCTGACACACAGGGCTCTCCTGGGTTGCTCTGTGGGTTCCAGAACCTTCACCAACTCCCATCTGATGGTGAGGTGGGCAACACAAGGCACAGCCAAAGGGCTCGGACACAAAACCTACAGCGTGTTTTGGAGTGGGTGCCTTCTCTGGAACTCTAGCTAGCCTGACTATTTAGAGGGTTTCTCCAGGAACTGAGTCTCGCCTTAGTCACCAAGCTGAATTCCTGAAGCACCACACCAAGCTGTCTGAGCCTGGTGAGAGCATGGGCAGTCAGCTTGGCTTTTCATCCTCCACTGAGAGTGGCTGTTTGGAGACTCCCCGGCTGCCTTCCTCTTCTCCTTCTTCCTAGCTGGTGTTGCAGTGGTGGAAGATGCCTGCATTCAAAGGGTTAACTTCTCCCTGTGTTCCGCAAGCAGCTGGCCCATTGCGCTCCTTGCTGGGTTGTACAAAAATACTCCTGCTTTGAACTGTAAGAGGTGGATAAGAGGAAAATCTGGACTGAACGGGACTCCCCGGCTGCCTCCACCCTTGGCCCCGGCTAATGTGTTGGCCAGACGTTACTGCCCGAAAGCATCACAGCCAGCCAGCCATGGCTTCCTTCCTCCGTCTCCCTCTCCTTGTGTCTGAACTGGCAGGGGAGTCCATTGGTGGGAGGGGGAAAGGCTCTTGCAGATGGAGCAGCCTCTGGTAGTCGGTCTGCTTGCCTCCTCTTCTGATGGGTGCAGATTTCTGGTGAAGTTCTGCACTGATTCTTGATGAGGTTTAAACCCCAGAGCTTTGTTGGGAGAAGTGGTGGGGTCTCTTGTGGTACAAGGGATGGCTTGGCCTGTCAGTGTACTCTTTCTGGTCCTTCAAGCTTGTTGGCCCATCCTGACCTCCCCACTTGCTGGCATCATCCAGGCATCTGGTACTAGCTGAGCTTCTTTGGCTGGGGCCCTTCAGCTCCCTCACGACTTGGCTCCTTCTTTTAACAGCCAGACAATGCTGTTCCTTGGTAAAACAGTGGGAAATTTCTGGAGAGGCAAGTGTAGCCACTAGACTGTGGTGGGCCTCCATGAGTGACACTGGCTTGTGATTTTTTGTTGGAGAAAAACTGATTTTGAGGACCAAGGTTTTGGTAGTCCAGCAGTTCTTTTTTAGGTTTTGAATCAAAGCTCCATCTCGCGGGTGAATTTCAGTAAAAGAGTGATTTGGACAATGGGCAGTTGGTTTGATTCAGAGGGTAACAAAAGCACATAACGAGTGGAATGGCAAAGCCTGGCCATTGGGTGCTCCATCCCCCTTGCTGGTGGTGGTGGGGTTCCGGAGGGGTAAGAGGGGCTTCTGTGCTGTGAATTGATCTACAGGGAGGGAGATTGCAGAGTCTCTGCCTCTGTTTGAAGCTCCCTCGACAGGTAGAAGGGAGGAATGGGGTCAGGAGCAGCGAGACTGTGACTCAGGGCTTGCTCAGTCTCCTTTCAGCCACTGTGAGGAAATCAGGGCAGCAAGAATGCTCTGGGTCCATGCTGGAGAGATTAAAACTCCTCCTGCCTCACCACCCGCATCTGCCTTAAGTAGCTGAGAGGTTAACTTGGTTGGTCTGGTCTCGGGCACCTGGAGGGCGTTTCTGCCTTCTTCCTCACGCAGGCAGACACCCTTGCAGCTCCACTTGCAGCTGGTCTTCCTCATTTTTCAGTAGCCGTCTCTGCCTGGAAATCGAGAGGGGGCGTCCTTGAACTCCCGAGCAGGCAGGACGGAATCTGTAATAAGGCCTCCAGTGCGAGTGCGGAAGGTATCGGGCTGTGTGTGAAAAGCCTTGTGCTTAGCTCAAGTGCTCCCTTGGTTAAACTTCGGAGATGCAAAGCTGAAAACTCAAAGGCCCCTAAGTAGATTGTCCTACTAGAAAAGCTTGCTCGTTGTTCAGTCTATGTTTTTTTTCAGTAATTCTGCAGTTTGCATATAAGTACTTATTTCCATTCAGTTCTTTGGATCTGGTCCAGAGGATCTGCTTCTGAAAGTGTGGGATTACAAATCCTAACGCCAGCATCTCTCTGCAAGAGTGGTCACTGTACAGGTCCTGCTTCAGTTGCACCATCTTGAAAACAAATATGGCTACTTTGTTTCATCACAAACAGGTTGCATGTCGCCTTGCCACCTTTATCAAACTGAGTCCAAAGCACTGCGTGGCCTACGATCCTTACCTTCTCAGGTCATTGGTTCAGCAGCTATTGTGGAAGTCTGGAGTCATCCGACCTGGAGAGCAGAATACCCTGGATTACACCCACACCCACACACCCACACACACCGCCTCTCAAGTAAGATTTCCTGGACTTCCCACAAACTGGAACTCTGAGCAGGAAATCCACTACTTCCTTCCTATCTTGGCTGGGGCTGAGGGGCAGAGAAAGAGACCTGCTGGGCGGGGAGTTTTTTTCTGGCCACAGTTGGGCCATGAGTGTCCAGGCCTGGTAATGAGCTCCTGTCCAAGCTTGATTTGGCCCAGACTCTGCTGGCAGGAATGGCTGCTGCTTCTGCTGCTCCTGGGATGCAGGGCCCCAAATGTACCCAAGGCAGAGATGCTATCAGCTCTCCTCCCACTTCTTTGCCCTAGAAGGATCAAAGCTGGCCGCCACTGTGGCCGAGGCACTTCAAAGCCAGGTAAGCAGAATGATATAGAGAGCGCTCCCTGATGCAATCACAGCAGCTGGTGAGACTGGTTTCTAGGTTTTGAAAGGGAGAGACAAAGGCATCCTTGTTTGCTTTGGGGGCAGGGAGGAGGGAGTACCTGCCAGGCACCCAAGTCACTGGCGGGGCCCTCAGAGGAAGCCTTTTTCTTCCAGGACCCTGGCTGGACCTGCAAGAGGACAGTCTAGGAGTGGTTTTGCCCTGAGTTTGCTTCTGGCTCACTTATGTCAGGGGCATCTGCAGTCCTGGCTTCTAAGGTGAAGCAAGTGTGCCCTTAAAAATAAAAGTTTAAATGTCTTGATTTGGACCCTCAGCTCAAATTTGTGTCTCTTCCAACTTCTTGCTGCAGTGTTGGGTGCCATTATCTCCTTCCCCCTCCCACCTCCCACCCCCGCATAACAGGACTCTCCCACCTGGCAAACTGTAGAATGAGGGTCGTGTCTCTTGTGGAGAAGGGACATTGGCCAGGTCACAGCAGGTGTGCATGCTCTGGAATGCTACCAGGAGGGCTGTTCCGCCCTCCTGGTGGCATATAATTCAGTTTTATTAATGGTTTGAACATATTTTGGCAGAATATACAGAAAAAAAGAATTACAAACATCTACCAGGCCATATCTCCAAGTGTTTGTTTTCTGTGCTAAAGTTAAATTCTGGAATCTGTTCAAAAACAGGTATTCAAGAACAAACTTCCTTGCAACCTGAGAAGCCCATGTAACCTTTCCTCCCTTCCTGGACTCTATCTTCTGTGCCATCAGTGGACTTTGGGGAACAAGGGTGTGGGGGCATGGACAGTGGTTGGGGGTGCCTCTTCAGGGGGCTTTCCAGTCTTTTGCAGTCTGAGCTGCAAAGACTTGCTTATCAAACAGGAGAGCAAATTCTGCCCCCCCCCCCCAACGTCTGGCATATTTGGCTGGGGATGTCATCACCCAAAGGACAAGATAGTCTTCATCAGATTTTGGCTGATTAACTTTTGTGTCCTTTCTGGATATACTTTAAGCCTTTAGGAATCTTGTGATCTTCAATTAAAGTTCCTTAAACTCTTTGATCTGTATATTTCAGGGTGGCCTGTGGATTAATTGTTCAGCATTCCCCTTTCAGACAAAACATTCCTTTTTCCAACTGAATGTGTTTTCTGAGGACTTGGAGCAGTATTCTCCACAATTGTTTCCTGGTGGGCAGACAAAACTTCTGTGATTGTACAGGGTGATAGGGTGGGAATTAAAAGCATCTTATCTATGGTTCTGGTTGTGTTTTTGGTGGGAGAGGCATAGGAAGAGGACAACGCCAGTGGTACTGCTGGTGAGATTGAGGAGGGTGTATGTGAGAGAGAGTATGTGATAAATCTGTAAAGCAAGGTAAGGAAGGAATTGTCTGCCTGTCTCAGATCCAAAGCTCGAATCAAAAGTGACCAATGGCCTTGGCTGATTCAATCCTCCATGTTTAATGCTGAGGACAGGGATGAGAATGGCTTTCCTGATTCTCTGATTCAATTTAACTGTGTGGATGGACAACCTGCTGTTAGCCACTGTAATCAAGGCTGCTTTAGATAGCAAAATTACAAGAAGGAAGGAAAAGAATTGGAGCCGTCCTTTCTGGAAATTAAGAAACAAAGGTGATTGATCTCACTTATAGCTTTGCTTGCAAATATGGCAACAAGGATGTATAAGCAGAAACCATCTAGGATTATCATGTTCATTTATGTAAAAAGTAGATTGAAAATTAATTGGATTCAAAACAAAGCGCGAGCTTGGAATCCCTGGCAGTAGCAGGTCTTAGCAACTTGGAAATTCCTGTGGCAAGTGCCCAAGTTGACCAGCCATCAGAGAAGAAGGGAGGAGGCAGGTTGCCTCTGACCCAATCTCCAAGAATAGCTCTTCTGCCTGCCACTTTGCCCCAAGGTGCATGGTTTGGGATGCACCTTCTCTGAAGTCAGTATTGTTCAAGAAATATAAAAAGTCTTAGGTTTTGCCTGTGCCTAGATTTTGTGAGGGGAAAATTATCACAGAATCCTAGGGCTGGAAGGGACTTTGGAGTCCTCCTGGCCCAGCCGTCTGCCCAAGGAAGGAGGAGACCTTATTGCATCGAGGACAAATATTTTTCTTTAACACCTCCAGTGACAGGGCATCCACAGCTCTGGGAGGCAAGCAGTTCCACTGATTGATCATTCTATTATATTTTCCTTTGAAGCTAGTTTTTGCGGGGGCTTCAGAATAGAGTCTTTGCAACAAACTCCTGAGTGGAAGCATGGGTAATTCCTGTTTGCTCCCTATCAGGGCCGTTGAGGCCATTCTGATGATGAATTCAGCAAGGAAGCAGACATCTTGTGTAAGTTCTTCAGTCTTCATATGGGGCCAGAAAGCAGGGAGGTCCCAAAGGAAAAGAACTGCCAGTGGGATTTTCAGATGAATTTTCACAGAAGCTCTCTTGTCCTTTCTTAGATGCATCCATTGGGACTCTGCAACAGCAATGATGAAGAAGACTTATATGAATACGGCTGGGTTGGAGTTGTGAAGTTGGAGCAGCCTGACCTGGAACCTAAACCCTGCCTCACTGTTTTGGGCAAGGTAAGGAGGGCACAGCACTTTCCTTGCAGCAGGATATCGGAACCTTCCTTTGCTGTAGGGGTTTCTCAGATATTGGTTCCTTTGTACAATGCGTGCACAGTGGTGGAATTCATTTTTTTTTTACTACTGGTTCTGTGGGCATGGCTTGGCGGGTAGAGGGTCATGTGACTGGGTGGCTAGAGGGTCATGTGACTGGGTGGGCAGGGCAATAAAGAAACAACACCAGAATGTTTCTTTCCTGCCTTCCTTATAGGATTAACCCTGTAAAGTGGAAAAAAACAAAAGGAGATTTTTTTCTAACAACCGGTTCTCCAAACTGCTTAGAAAATTTACCAGCGGTTCTGGCAAACCTGCTAGAACCTGCTGAATTTCACCTCTGCGCATGCACATGATAACGTGCATAGCTCTCATTGTCTTAATGTGCTCCCTTGTTGCTGCCAGTGGATCAGGAGCCAGGCAGGTTAATTCAAAAACATCTGGAAAGCAGCCCAGGCAGTGGTTTGACAGGGATGTGCGAACCAAAGAAGAGAGAGGAGAATTTGTGATGGGGGAGCAATGTGCATCATCCTTTAGCTGGGGCTGCAGATAGAGTGGGGCCAAAGATAGCTGGGCTGGGGGCGCTCCCAGGAAGGTCTGATTCAAGGCAGAGTTGATGACAGTGTGACTCCTCACCAAGGGTGGTGGTGGTGGTTGTTTGGTCGAAAGGAAATTGGTTCTTCCTTGCTTGTCTGTTGGGAGATGCCAGTCCAGCTGCCTAAGAATGGCAGAGCCTTTGCCAGGTGGATCTTTGATGGAGGAGGCATTATCAGTTGGGGAGGGATGTGCTGCCTCTTCATATGCAGAAGTCTATTTCTCATAGTGGCCTCCTGAGCCTCCCCAGGAGGAGGTGAGTTTTAAGGCTGCATAGTCTGTAAAAGGGCTTTAAGAAGATGAGTGGCTTCTCCTGGCCAGTAGCATTGAACAGTGGGCCGGGGATCCCCAAACAAGGGCCTGGTCCTCCAAGGCAGCCTTTGCCCGGGATACTGCTCTGTCTGCAGGCCAGACCTTGTTAGCTCTGAGAAAGGAGCTGCCCTGCTGGGAGTCCTTCCCAAGCAATGGTTGGAATCTTAAGTTGTCCTGCTGCAGAATGGCTCTTTGGCAAAGGAAGACCCCTAATTAGAGGCAAAGGGTTTCTGTTTTTGTTCTCCTTTAATCCTTGCCCTGAGGCCTCTGTGTAGCGGCCCTGCCTGTGCTTGTGTGGAAAGAGGGTTCCAGTTGTGCTTTGTAATAAGACCTCTTTACAGTGAATCAACATGCTAACTTCAGATCTGGGTTGCCTCAGCCTGTCCTGGGAGCTTCAAGAACTCAGCTGCTGTAAAAGCCAGGCTTTCTTTACCCTATCAAGCAGGATCAATGTTCCTGCTCTACTCCGTGGCTGTCTCTTAAAGGAAGCCTCCTTTTGTGCATCTAGTTGAGGAATGGGCCAGAGGCTGATCAGGAAACAGGGAAAAGAGCGTGTGGCGTTCGGTCCTTTGGCTGGCCACCCCAGAAAAGAGTCTCAGACGACCCATTCCATTCCCGAAACAGAAGTTCTTCCACTTATAATTTCGATGGATCAGGAGTGAAAGAAAATATATTTAATCAGACAGAGTAATTAAGAGAACCAGCCCAGTTGTGTTTGGCTTGGAAAAAAGGAAATTATTTCCCGCAGAGACTTTGAGGAGAGGACACACAGCACTGAGTGACGAATGCTCAAGCATGGGAACTGCTGCATGGGAACCGCCTTTGGTATCTACCACCCAGATGGGGGGGGGGGAGACCCCTCCCAGTATCCCTCCTGGTGTTCCACTTACAGCTTTGCTTAGTCTTACTTTTCTCTTGATTTAAAGATCCCCACCCCAAGATATTCTTAATCTAGCCAAGGAACCGGAAGAGGGGGGGGTCCAGATGCCTCAGGGTACCAGCAAGGTTTGCTTCAAGGAAGACTCTTTGGAGGACAGTGGAGCCAGACAGGTTTAGAATGAGCCCTTCGCCTCTGCTCCTAAGCCGTTGGCGTGGCCTCGCCTGCTGTCCACTGCCCCAAGGATCAAAAGCCTTGCTTGCCCCGTGCCCTTTCCTCATCTTTGGACAGCCATTTTTCCAGAATTGCATAGGACTTCCAAGGTCCCTACCAAGTCTGTGATCCTGTTATTCTGCTTAATGGCTGGCTTTGTCTTGTTTGGGGAGGGGGACTTCTTTCCGTTTTGGGGGGCAGGCAATTGCCTGCCCTCTCGGGAGGGAAGGAGAAGGAGGAGGGGGAGGCTGCCTCCTGCTCTGGTATGTTTGTGGCTTGGCCGCTTTGATCTCCTGCCAGGGAAACCTGGAAGGTCAGGCCAAGCTGCATGGAAGCTCTGGAGACTGGAGTGCTGGGGAATGCTGGAGCGGAGCCCCACCCACCAGACTGCTGCCTGTGGGTGTCATTTCCTGAACCTGAGCTCACTGAGAAAGTCCATGCACTGCCCCTTTACAGGGCAGGAACAGAAGAAGCCAAGAAGCAGTCAGAATTGGACAGGGCTCGCCTGTCTCAAGGATTGGGTCTGGGACATTCCCCCTCTCACCTTCTGCAACTATAACACCCAGTGGCTCAGCACCCTTTGAAGCAGGCGAGTGCCAAAAGGCTGGGCCTCTTTGGCAACAGACAAAATGCTGGGTGGCCTTGCAGAGGGGCCACGGGTGACGGCTGAGAGTCTGCAGCATTGAATGAGACTCACTCTGAAGATCAGAGCTGGAGACTCCTTAAGGAATGAAGGCAGGGGGAGGGCTAGAATCTGGCTCAGGATCCAGATTGGATGGGAGGTCTTTTAGCCTCCAAGTGATATGCTGGCCATCATTGTCTGCAATGTTTGGCCCTGCTGGGGAACTCTCTCCTAGTTAGGGTAAGATTTCCCGGGAGGAAATCAGAAAGGAAAAAAGCAAGGAAGGCTCCCTTGACTCATGGTTGCCCTCTGGTGACCATAAACGGTAGCAGGCGGAGAATGTTTGCAGGGAGCGTGTGCTGGTGGGGAGGTAATTATGAAGAGTATAATGCTTTGGGGGCCCTTCATTACTTCTGATATGGCCCCCTTCCCACTGAATCCTTTTCTTCTCCCCTCCTAGCCTTTATGTTGTGTGGGAGGGAGAAGGAGAGAGGAAACTGAAGCAGGGAGATAATCTTAGGCCCTGTCCCCTCTTTGTAGGCCAAGAGGGCAGTTCAAAGAGGAGCCACAGCTGTCATTTTTGATGTGTCCGAAAACCCAGATGCCATTGATCAGGTATGCAGTTTGCGAGCTCTCTCTCTCTCTCTCTCTGAGCATGGGTCAGTATATATTGTTCTTTCAGTATTTCTAGCAGCAGGTACAGGAAAACCAACACCTTAACCATCAGCAGCAGTAATGAAAAATATTCAGTAAAGATTCTCACACATTGTTGGTGCCCACTTGGGTAAAAGACCCTAAATAACAAGGGCCTGCTTTGGCCTGTAAAGTAGAATCAAGGCTCCATAAAATGGTTGACCCAGACAAAGCCTGTTGTCTGTCTCTTCCCCCCACCCCCAATCCTCACGAAATTTGGAAGGAGGGAGAGAAGCCGTCAGCCCTATCTGCAGGGTTACATGGCCAGGTAAGTCTGTTCAGTGTGCCTGAGGTTTCCTGCTGCTGGCTCATAAGGAGCGGTTTGAATTGGCCCAGTGTGGATCACTCCTAATTGCATTGGCCTCTCAGGAGTCCAGCTTTGCTTTTTGTACTGCTTGCGGCTCTGAACTCATCGCCAAAGACGGTGCCAGGCCAGTCCCAAACACTTTGCAGATCGGGAGAGGGTGGGGTGGGGGGTGAGGGTAGAATGTGTGTCTCTTTTGAGTTCATGCCCAGCAGAAAAACAATGGGGGACAAAGGCATTCACAGCGTCTCCTTTCTTGCAGCTAAATCAGGGCTTGGAGGACCCACTGAAAAGACCAGTTGTTTATGTGAAAGGGGCAGATGCCGTCAAGCTGATGAACATTGTTAACAAACAGAAAGTGGCACGGGCCAGAATCCAGCATCGTCCACCACCAGTAAGTCCGCAGGGCAGGGCAGGTCCGGTTAAGTGACCAGACTGCCTCTTACTTTTAAGCTTCCACATCCATGTTGTGGTCATTGTGTCCCCTATTTGTAGGGGGAAGTGGTTCTGATAGGTCATTTGATGGCCCTTAGCTCTCAGTTCTAGGTCCTCTGACAGGCTCTGAGGCCCGCTGGACCTGTGGAACGGTTCTTTAAAGGGTATTTTCTCCCTATCCCCCATTAAGGCACTAGTCAGGTTGTGGTGCTTTTAAGAAAATCCAAAGAGAATCCAGACAATGGTCAGCAATTGCCCACCGAGGCAAAAGGAAGAGTTAGAATGAGCCAGGTAGGAACATCTCTTGATCACAAAGGAGGAGGCTGTGATCACTCTAAAGCCAGCAGAAATGGTCAAGGGAGGTTTGATGTTGACCAGATTTTGAGGGTCAGTAGACCTACAAGGTGCCGGGTGAGTAAACAGAGGATTTACCAAATCTTATGATGGTGGATATGCAAAAAGGCTGCCAAAATCAAACCGCCTGCTCTCTTTGATGGAAAAAAGAGTACCTAAAATGGAGGAAGACTAACAACGAACAGAGATGAATTTTCAAATATGTCCAGAGGAGGAACTCAGCCAGTTAGAAGTAAGATTTTGGAATGCCTAATTCCCTTTTAGAAGGCACATCTATTTGGCCTGGCATTAGATGAGTTGTCTGGCACCATCTCTAAGGAAGTTTCTGCTCTGGTCTAGGGCTGCAGGCCTATAGGTTCAGCTTCTGCCCAGGACTCATTTACCCATAGCATTTTTGTACTTCTTGTGGGAAGAGTTGACACAAGCTGAGCAATCTCTGGGCACGAGGTAGTTCTAGCTCTAGTTGCAGGTAACCAATTCAGAAATCTGAGGCAGGAAATCTAATCTGCCTTTTTTATCTCCTGCTTCTTCTGCCCCCGATTCCCAAGCAACCCACCGAATACTTTGACATGGGGATTTTCCTTGCCTTTTTTGTGGTGGTCTCTCTGGTTTGCCTGGTTCTTCTCATCAAGATCAAATTGAAGCAGCGTCGCAGCCAGGTAAGAGCCAGACAGACCCCTTCAACCTGGTCTTTTCCTTTTCTTTATCCTCCGCCTCTCCTCCCTTTGGTGCCACCTGAAATCTAAGCTGGAGGTTTTGGGGCAGCATTACATGCAACAGTCCTGCAGGATGGCCTTGACTATTTGGGGCTGGACCATTAGCTTCAGGCAATCTGGAAAATGTAATGAGTTATGGGAGTTGTAGCCTAAAACATCTGCGGGGCTACAACTAGGAAAAGCTGTCGCTTCACTAGCCAATTTCACAGGAATAGCTTCCTTTCCAACTTCCTTGCTGGAATGGGGCTGAGAGCTGGTCACCTGAGTCAGGCTGGCCCTGGCTGCCCTCTGATTCTGAGGCTAAGAATTGCTGCTGCTGGCCATCGGCAGCCTCACTGGGGTGTCTCCTGTTGCAGAGCTCCATGAATAGGCTGGCCGTGCAGGCGTTGGAAAAGATGGAGACTCGGAAGTTCACGTCCAAACTGAAGGATCCCTGCGAAGGCAGCTGCGGAGCCCTGGACACTCTCAGCAGCGGATCCACCTCAGACTGCGCCATTTGCCTGGAGAAGTACATGGATGGGGAGGTGAGGCACTAGAGGAGACTGATCAGTACAAATCGTTTTAGCTTTTTCTGTATTTCTGGATGGCTTGGGCCAGATCAGTCAGGTAGGGTGGCTCGCGTCATGGCTCCATTGGGTGAGACTCGCTCACATGTGGGATCACCACATGCAGAGCCACCTGGGTATGAGAACAGGCCTAGCCTATTCCCCCCATCCCTTTGGGCACCTTCCTTCTCACACTGAAGTGGGGTGTGTTCTGGCCAGCACTTCCCTGGCAAGCTCAGAGCAAGCCGTGTGAAGAAACCAAGCAGGAGCCTTTCAGCAATGATGTTGCTTTTGCAGGAGCTGCGTGTGATTCCCTGCACCCACCAGTTCCACAGGAAGTGTGTGGATCCTTGGCTTCTGCAGCATCACACCTGCCCCCACTGCCGTCACAACATCATGGGTGAGTTGCCGGAGCTTCCCTCGGCCGTGTCCTTGAAGGAAAGGGCAGTGTTCAGAACTGCCAAAGGCTCATCCACCTGCCAGGGGTAGATGCACTTCTGGCTGGCAGGCAGTGTTGCCTCCGGGGAAACCGGAGTCGACTCTATACGAGTTTGGTTGAAACCCCTTCCTCCCCTCCCTCCCTCCCCCTTTCTTTTATGTGCAGAGCAAAAGAAGGGAAACTCCAGCCTGGTGTGTGAGGAGATGGCCAACCAGTTACACAGCCGGCAGCAGCAGCCACGTGTGATCCTGCCTCTCCACTTCCCTGGCCGAGCACACAGAGGGGGTCACGTCACTGCCTACCCCACGCGCACCAGCATGGACCCCCATGGGAATCCCATCACTGTCTTGACGGTCGATCAGCATGGAGAGGCTCCAGCCTTCTTCCGGAGCTACCCGCCCATTCTGCACCTGGAGCCCCACCCTGGCACTGCCGAGCACCAGTCCTGCCCAGTGCCTCACCCTTTCCAGAGGCCAAAGTTCAGCGGGGACCCTTTCTCCAAACCGGCTTGCTTCTCCCAGTACGAGACTATGTTTCAGCACTACTACTTCCAAGGTCTTAGCTACCCTGAGCCACCACAGAGCGGTCAGTTCCCCCTCCAGGTGGCTACCAAGGGTACCTCCCGTACCTTCCAGCCTCTTGGCAGCCACAGGCTCTTTCCCCCTGCGGTCCACGTTGCCCCTTCCGCCCAGCCAGAGAGCAGCAGTGCTTCTGCCTTCGGCTGCTACCACGGCCACCGCTCAGTCTGTAGTGGCTACCTGGCCGACGGCCCTGGTAGTGACAGCAGCAGCAGCGGCCACTCTGCGCGATGCCACTGCTCCTCCAGTGACTCCATGGTGGACTGCACAGAGGTCAGCAACCAGGGGATCTATGGAAGCTGCTCCACCTTCCGCAGCTCGCTGAGCAGTGACTACGACCCCTTCATCTACCGCAGCAAAAGCCCCTGCCGGGGTGGGGAAAAAAGCAGGATCCTCCATGGGGAGGTGATGCTTCTGGAAGGTTCCCCTACACTGCACCCAGTTGCAGGCAAGAGCCGGTCTGGGCCAGCCACCGCAGCAGGGGACCAGCTCTCTGACTGCAGCCTTGAAATGAATTGCAGCAGCAGCAGCAGCAGCCGCTGTTCGCTGGAGCAGAAGGAACTTGCCTGCACCCTCTCTGAGCGAGGAGCCCCCCCAGTTCCCCCTGAGACCAGTGGAGAGACCGGTCAGACTGGGAGGGAACCCTGTGAGCGAGCATGTGGCTGCTACTTGGAGGTACACGGTGCCCCACGGGAATTGCCAAGTAAGGCAGCTGGTGGCAATAGCAGGCTGCTTCAAGGCATGCCACTTTGGACAGGGGGTGGCTCTTTGCGGGATCCCCAGACAAGGAGAAATCAGGGCCTAATCAGCGTTAGGACACAGGGGGTCCCTCGTGAAGCGTTGCCCTGTTGCTTCTACAAAGAGCAACGGGTGGCCAGCAATGGCCCGATCTGGCCAGGCCATTACATGGAAGACTGTGCAGTGAATGTTCGGTATGTGTGCGCGGAAGACCCCTTGCCAGGCTGCTATCCGGGCCTGCGTGAGGCGGGCCAGTGCGTTGCCATCATTCCTGAAGTCCGGGGCTCTGAGCTGGCTCTGCCGCTAGATTGCTACAGCAGCAGCAGCCGCCCTTGGGAGGGGCCGTGTGGAATGGCATCCCCCAGCCAGACCCAGGGGATGCCCACAAAGGCATTTTGCAAGCCAGGAGAGATACGGCAAGAAGGGTCACGCCCGCCCATGGCAGGCTTCCCGCTGGAGGAGTCCTGCGGGCTCTTTTCCAGCTCTCCGCAAGGTTGTTTGGAGGCCGTGGCCGCTGGAGAAGGCCCTCAAACTTTTGGTAAGTTAGCAGCACCATCTTGGCTGGAGACAGGGTGGGTGAGCCAGGGAGGGAAGGGTGGTGCCTTCGTTCAGCCAAGCTGGCCAAATGCCTCCTGAATACTGCAAGAGGCCAATCCAAGCTCGTTTTGGCCACGTTTGGGCTCCCTCGAGCCTCAGAGCAGTATCGGCTGTAGCGGGTATGGCCTGGAGAGCAGCTGCTCACCGGACCGGCACAAGATCTGAGCTCCAACCTTGAAGGGGCTAGGACAGGGGACACTTGGACAAGATTCAGGAACAGTTTCATTTTTTCAGGCTGCTGTTCCTCAGGGCAGTATCAGGCTGGGAACTAATAAGAAGAGGACGCTCTTGAGACAGCGGTGTTTTTGCTGGACTTCAAAGCCTTCTTTTGCTTGTGTTGAGACACGGCAGGAGTGGCCCTGAGAAACTGGGGCTAAGTGCCCCCGTCTGCAGTGCAGGGCATCCTTGGCAGATCATGTTGCCTGGGAACAAGAGGCCCGGGTATGTAGCCCGGAACCCTCCTTCAGTGCCAGGGGATCCAGCCTGCCTTAGAAAAGAAATGGTGCTTTGAAGTAAACGGAGTCTGAGGGGCAGAGGCCACCCCCCCCTTTTGCATGGGAACGCAGACCTCTCCTTAAGCATGACTGCGATGCGTGGGAATAGGCCCGAGCGGAAGCCCAGTTGAAACAGTGCCTTCTGCCTGCCCCGATGCTGCAGTTGCCTGTGGGCTCTGCCCGAGCCCTATGACCCACCCCCACCCCCTACTCACCAGTCCCCTCGCCAGCCTGCCCTGGTCGAGACCTTCAGCTGAAGTTCCTCCCAGTCGCCTCTGGGATACAAGCGTGTTGCCTCTTCCTTCCCCTGGTTAATAGTTTCCTATGGAAACAGTCCTTCTGGCTGCTGCAGCCACAGCCACGTGGTTCCCTACGGCCTCCAGCCCTCCATGTGGCTGAGACCACGATCATTGCTGCGTTCGGCATCTGGGATGCTGTTTCTGTTCCTCTGTATGCCTGGCTGGAGAGTTGGGTGGAGGGCTTTTTTGTTTAAAACAGAGAAGGTGCCTGGATTCCCCCCCCCCCCCCAGGTTTAATTCATTAATGAGTCAGGATGAGCAAAGGTACTTACTGAACTTTTCATTTTCTTCCCAGTTTATGAGAAAGGGGATTTTATCATGAAAATATTTCATAATGATTAGTTTATTGTACTAGACTAGAGTGACATAATGAAATTTCTTTCTGAGCTTAGATCCTTCTCATTCTAAGAGCGTGTGCTTGTGACCATGTTAATATTATGTGTTTTCCGTTTGGCAGCGCTGCCCTTGTGGTTTCCGATCATGGGGAGGCTCGTTAAGAGTAGGTAGCCTTAAACAGGAAGCCCTCCTGCCCCACCTTTATTAAGTCTTCTCTTACTACTTCTGAAATTTTTCTCATCATCGCCAATATGTAAACTATGTTTTTTACTTCTATTTCTGCTTTCCTTTCTGGTTATTTACTTTTGTAACAGCTGTTTCCATCTGTTCCACTTCTATCATAAGTCTTTTGCAAAATGTTTTTAAAGCTTTTGCCTGGTTTAATTTTTCTCCAAGTCCTACATAAAATATTGTAGCGGTTTCATTTACGTAGCATTTATGGTTACTGTCAGAAATATCTTCCAGCAGGTGACGCCATCTCTCTGAGCAGCACCTCTAGAGGCGAGTTCCTAGGCCTGAAATGGCCAGATTCTTAAGATCCCTCCAGTTGCCTACTTACTATATCAAAATGGGCTGCCTCACGGAACAGCTGTTACGGGGATTGCGATTCTCAGATGTGTTTTCCAGTCCACCTTGGCTGGAAAACACAGCAGAGCCCTGCGTCTCAAGAATTTCCTCCAAGTTGGTATTCCCTCGTGCAGAACCTGCTTGGGTTTGCAACCAGAGGGGAGGGAGGGATTCCTAGATGCTAACCAGTCTTTTCTGTCAATCCTGATGGTCTCAGTGCATCGTTCCCCCTCCCCCACTCAATGTATGTATAGCAGCACTTGCTAGTTTAGTGCCTTCTCCCAGGCTTGGACCTACCACAGAGTTTTTAAGCAGCTTCCCCCCCCCCCCCCCCAAGTGTCTGTGCCCGGTTTTGTAGATACCCGGGGGAGAAGCTTTTATACAATTGCAAGTTATAGCTGGCTTCTTGGATCCAGTCTAGGTGATATCCCTGGAAGGGAAGCAGGCTCTTTGTCTGGGAAGAGCAGCAATGGGCAGGGGAGGCAAAGTCTTCCAATTTTTGTTTCAGGCTTTGTGGGTTGAAGATAGACATATAAGAGCAATTAACCTGCCATACGTTTCCAATCCCCATTGCTTCCCTCATTTTTCATTTCTGAAAATAAATACATTACTGCAACGCTGCCATTTTGCAGCTTAATGTCAGGGACACAGTCTTGCGGTGCTGGGGTCTTACCTTAATACGTGGGCTGCAGGCTCTGAATCGTTCTCTAGGATCGATACATACTCAGCGTGGATGCTGGCATTTTCTAGTCCTTCAGTCCAGCTTACATTTTAACTCTTATTATATACCTGGCACACAGTACAAGAGCCGTGCTTCTTTTCTTGAGTCCGTACGGTTAATTCCATCCAGACCTAAAGCTATACAGCAACACCATTAAACGAGACACGCTGCTTTGCCCCCCAAACTTCCAAAATCTTTGCACAGATGCAGAGATGACACTCAAAGGACTACAGAGAACCTCCCTGCCCTTCTGGATGACTGGACGACCAGCCCTAACCTTCTGGTTGATAAGCATCCCTGAAAGCGAAGTAAGTTATTGGCAGAAGTTGGAGCTTCCTCCACACAATGTCCTTCAGCCAACAAAAACCAACTTGAGCTCTCTTTGAACCCTGCCCGCATCCCCAAACTTCTTTGTGTGTTCATTTATTTTTTATAGAAAAAGTTTCCCGTTGCCTATCGGGCATCCCTTCGTGACAAAATTTTTATAACGGTCAGTACAATATATGTTTTTATTCCAAAAGGCCTTTTTATCAAAGTAATTATTGTCACTACGATGGGTGTGCAAGGCACTATTTTCAAATAAATGTTTCTTTTCAGAAAATGAGATTTCCGTAGCACTTAAGCCGTTTTGTATAAAATGTACCGTAAAGGTTTGTAAGATGGTTAAAGGGCTCTTCTCCATTACCAGTTGTATTTTTAATGGTAGAAAACTTGTTTCTATTCAGTATGTATAGCAGCACATTTCATTTACGGAAAGATGTTCTCAGAATATTTATTTACTAATATATTTATCTTAAGCCATGT
>JAEANM010007467.1:0-17705 GCA_017656035.1 Myanophis thanlyinensis | reverse complement strand
TGACTTACAATTCCTCATGAATAAGGAAGTGTTTCAGCTAACATAGGAATTGTATCAGACCCTTCAGCGAAATCAGCATCCCAGATTCTCTCTGTCTCTTTTTTTTTTCCTACCGTGGAGAGAAAAAAGAAAAAGTTTTCTTCTGGGACTTTTCTTCTGCTAGTAACTAGTTCAGAGGGCCGAATTAAAAAGCCCAATGGACCAGATGTGGCCCGCGGGCCATAGTTTGCCCATGTCTGGCCTAGTGTATAGGTGACTAAGGCATTTCCTCAAGACCAAGAGGCTCAAACCTTCCCAGATATTCTAGCAGATTATACTTCAGATTACACAAAAGGCTCTGCACAGCCAGAATCCAAATACAAGTAACTTTATTCACCACATGGCTTGAATACTTCTTACAGTGATCTCCTCAGGAGGATCTGAGCCAATCTTAAACAGGCCCACTAGTTAATTATCTGCATATATGTTAGGAGCAGAACAATGTTTTTGTTTTGCCACTGTTTTCACCATGAAGTAGTTCGTAATAAAGAATCTTAGATGTGTTTGGTATTAGTGCTGTTTTCTCAAGTGGTGCTCTAGAGACCTAAGTCATGGGATTCACAGACAGAGAAAGGCTATAACTAAGATTCCCTCTCATTCCAAGTGGTGAACAAAACCTTTCTATGAATCAGAGATTCAAGAATAATCCCAAACTTCATTTGAAACCTCCAGGTTCCATCAGGCACATGGGATGATCAAACAGATACTATCTTCCTTTAGTGACAAGCAGTTATAGAGAGTGATCCCCATAGGCAGCTGACATTGCTACTACCCAAAGACAAAAATCCCTGCTATGTATTAGGACTTCAGTGACTTAGGTCAAGTTTATGGCTGCCATATAAAGGCCATGAGCTCCAAAGCCACTTATCTTCATGCCCAATAACAGGTCTAGATCTTCCACAGCATTAAGGTTACTTCAGAACAGCAATCCCATTTGATATCAAGAGTTCAGTTTAATATACAGGATCTTACTTACTGCAGAGCTATGTCTTTGAAAGCCACCAGAGTCCCTTGTTTGACTACAGGTATGCGACTAGGCCTGAAGCCCGAGTAAACACATTGCTTATGGGATCATGATTGGTATCTCTCTTAAAGCCCAATTAAGCACATTACCCTTCCCTCCTCCTCCTGTACCAACCTGATTTTGGTAATATATTGTCCTCGGTAATCCTGATATATATTATCTGTAATAAATTCCATTTGATCTTGGCCTTTAAGAGCACATATATAAAATAATATCCAAGATCAGAATTAGATCCCGCTACCTTCTCTTTGCTTTCATTCAGTTAACACTTAAAATGGATGTAATGTTTTACATTTCAGATAAAAATTGAACTGCCAACACAACTTCATAAGAAACATCATATTTTGTTTTCATTTTATCATGTTACCTGTGACATTAATGCAAAAGCTAATACCAAAAAGAAAGAAGCCCTGGAAACTTCAGGTACCTATATTGGATTTTTGCTCAAATACTCACTGTCTGTATTATTTCTGTATACCTTCCCTTAATTAGATCAAGCATTTGATACAATATCTGTTTTCGGGTAACTGTTATTTCTTTACATTTAAATAAATCAAAATGTTTTAGTGTTAACATCTATTTTTGATACAGTGGGATATGCTTGGCTTCCTCTGCTGAAAGATGATCAGCTAGTATCTCGAGAATATAACATACCAGTGGCAACTATTCTACCTCCCTCTTATTTAAATCTTCAGGATCCTACTGTTGGGAAGGTATTGTTTTACTTCTTCTTTGTTTTATTCCTCCTAAAGCTATCTTACAGCTTAATGTTAATAACATGAAGTGTGATGTATAAAATTATTCTCAAGTTCTATATTCCATGTCATCCATAGAATGTTGTGTATATCTGACTCTTGTTTATTTGAGTTCATTGAGACTAGAACCAACAATTTTTTTTTTATGATAAACAAGTAAATGTGTCGATACATGCTTCCTTTTCTTATAACAGACTGTTCTGGGTGTTTACAATTTTTATATGAAAAATATCTTCCTTTACAGTACCATGCAGTTTGGATTACTTGATTTTTCATATTTTACAATGATGGTTTGTTTGTTTGTTTTATTTAGAATATTTATAGGGCTATCCACAATTTAGAAGATTTATAAGGCCAGCCACTTTCAATGACTCCTAGGCGGCTTACAAAAAATAAAAAAAGTAATATAAAAAGAGTAAAAACAATAACCGTCCTTCCTCCCGGTGATAATAAGCAATGAAATAAACCACTTGAAAAGCTCCACCCCACCTTAGTTCTCCAGGCCCCTGAGCAATAGCTGGCATGGTGAAGAGATGTATTTTTATAGAGCTTCTAAAAATACATCTCTTATATGTATAAGCTTATAACTGATATATCTCTGTAACATCATGATGAACTGACGTTGTTATGAATATCTGCAAATAAATACATCATTTCAATTTGGATAGTCTAAATTAGGCACGTGTGCACCATCAAATGTGCATTGCATACCGCATAATGGAATCTATTTTTTGAGTGTTCTAGAAATTGGACAAATTTTGAAATGCCCTTGGAATTATTACTATTATTTGTAGTGCATTGAGCAATTTGACTTTGTAGTTATAATAAGGGCGGGAAAAATTGTATGATTATCCATATATCTCTATTGTTTATCCACATAGTGCAAAAACATTTGATTTCACAATACATTTCTTCACTATGATTTGTTGGACGATATAAACAAAAACAGGTTTATCGCTGAACAGAATTTTTGAAAAGTCTAGCTATTAAGGATGGCTTTACATAAAATGTAGAATTCACGTCCAATAAGGGTACTTTTGAGCCCATATGCAATTATGGAATTCACCCTAATAAATAAAATATATTCTGCTGTGTACACCAAGAGAGAGACAGAGACAGAGAGAGGGAAAGACAACTAAGGTAATCTATAAACAATGATGCTAATGAGGATACTGTGTAGTGCTGAACTATAGTTTAGTATTCTAAGCATAAAGTAGAATCATAAACTAGAAGAACACGTTTCCACTAATTTGAGTGTTTCTTTTTTCACAGCAGAGTGGAAGCGATATTAAGTGGGTGGATGGAGGAAAGCCCCTCTTCAAAGTGTCGCTATGTATTGTATCCACTGTTTACACTCAGGTAAAACATTGTCTATATTAAGGGGGGAAAGTAGATGTGAAAGAAATGCAAAGTAAAAAAAATAGTTAAGGTCTGTGTGTCCTTAAGTATCCTTAAGATCCTTAAGTATCAAAATAACACACTTACAGCAAATCTGGCATATATGATATTTTTTAGCAAAAACAGTCACATTTAGAACGTAAATAAAATAATAAACAATCCATAGCTATGTTTTACAATTCTAACAAAAGACAAAAAATAATCAGTTGCCAGAACCTCATGCAGATAACTGCAATCTTTCTAAGTTTTCAATTTTCATAAAATGTATTTTTTGACAAACAAGATTCAGTAAACCTTCAAAGAATAGAAGACTTCTGAATACATGGATTAACCTGGAAGTCAACAGCCTTTGTTATGTGTCCTTGTACAATTTCATGTAATGGTACAGCTGCCCTTTTTTTAAAAAAAATCTACCATTATTTTAATAATAATTACAATTACATTATATTATCAAAGTTCAGGAAGTGTTGATTTTCACAACTTTCAGAATTCAGTATTCTTAAACTTCATTTGATAGCAATCAGTTTTGCAAGATTTGGCAATCTTGCAAAATTTTGATCCAAGTTTTTAGAAAGTAAAGCATTTTTATTTAATTTTTGAGTCCACAATTGAAGAGTCACATGTACAATGGCAAGTTTGGGTATTATATTTCTAAACCAAATTACATATTATTTCAAGCCTCAGATCAGTATTTAATAAAACTCATATTGAAACACAAGCACTGTATTTAGACAAACCGCAGAGTGTTCTTCTGTAGATCATTGTTATTCTTATAGTACAGATACCATATTAGATTTGTTTATATTGGATTCTTCTTCTTTTGGTTGTTCTCGTTAGGGGTCACCACAGCAAATCATCTGTTTCCACCTAACTCTATCCTCGGCATCCTCTACTCTTGCCCCAATTAACTCATGTTCTCTTTTAGCACATCTATATATCTCCTCTTTGGCCTTCCTCTTGACCTCTTGCCTGGCAGCTCCATCTCCAACATACTTCTACCAATATAACCACTCTCCCTCCTCTGCACATGTCCAAACCATCTCAGTCTGGCCTCTCTGATCTTGTTCCCAAAACAGCCAACCTGAGCTGTCCTTCTGATGTGGTCATTCCTAATCCTGTCCATCCTGGTCACTCCTAAAGAGAACAACATCTTCATCTCTGCTACTTCCATCTCTGCCTCTTGTCTTTTCCTCACTGCAACTGTTTGGTTAGCAGTGTAGCATACCTACACTGCTAACCAAACGGCTTAGCTAGCCTCACTACTGTCTTGTACACCTTTCCTTTCATTCTTGCTGACACTCTTCTGTCACACAACACTGCTGATACCTTTCTCCACCCATTCCAACCTGCCTGCACCCACACTATTTAGTGCACTGCACTATTTGTTTATATTGGATGATTGATGGAAGAGAATGGAGTAGTTTCTGCAATAAATTTGGCTTAGCTCATATCCAAAGTGGAACTTTGTATTTTAAAAAGTTACTTTAAAATGTCTTTTAGGGGACTGAATTTACTTTTAATATTATCTGCTTATTATTGCAGTTATTTTTTAGAATCTTCATGCCACTTTTGTTGATACACTATTTTTTTATATAAACATTTGCTATAGGATCCATATTTGAATAGATTTTTCCTTCAGTGCCAGAAAAGAAAAGATTTCTCCCAGCCACCTACCTCAAGTTTTATCATCTCCTGTAAGGTAAGTTAGATAAGAAATTATGTAGGTATTGATCGTGCTAATGGATGAATATTGTATATTTTAATTGTCCTTTTGAATTGTGTGCATTTTTAGCATAATGCTAAATTATACATTGCTGAAGAGTGCAGTGTAGCTGAAAATAAAATTGACTGAACATAAAAATAAACATTAACCTAAAACCCAGCATGTAAAAATTATTAACTCCTATATATCTATGTTCATCATTGATAATATGGACTTCTAAAACAGAAAAAGTCATTTCTCATTCCAGATATATGTCATAAATCACCAGAAATAGTTATAAAATCTGTCAGAATCATTTGTGTTGCATATTCTTTCACCTTTGTTACTTAATAATGTTTTTTTTTCTTTTTGTCATAACTGAGCTTTTTTTTTCTTGGATCATGAACTCTGCATCCATATTATTTTACACAATAATGTTTACAGTAATTTTAGCATTATTTATATAATTATGACTTAAAAGATATAACCAATGCCACCATATCCTAAAATAAGTTTGCATACTGAAGAAATCTTCTTAATTCCTTTTTCTGTGTTTTAATTTAACAGGATATGAAAAAAGTTCCATTTTTGCAAACGTAGAACTAGACCCAAACCATTATGTTACTACTTTGTTTTTCAAAACAAATAAGTAATTGATGGTAGTTAACCAGATCCCTTCTTAGATGGTCAAATAGGAAACAATTCCTCTAGCTATTATTCCAAGTAACCTCTTGGAAATTATACCTCTCCTAGGATAGCTGTAAACAATTTTTAACCCTTATAATACATAGAAATAGAAAAGCATTTTTACTTTATTTATTTATACATATGAGTCATATGTTTGATTTATATTTTCATTAGGAGCCTATAACACATAATTTTATCCCCAAAGCAATTAGTCTGAGATATATTAGACTGAAAAATCCATCCAGACTTTCCAATGGTCAGCTCTGGACTTGAACCTTGTTATCCTGTAATCATTGTTAAAGATATTAACATTATCCAATTTGAACATACTTTACAGTACAGAAGATTTTGATGAATAGCAAACTATCCTAACAGAAAGATCAATACAGCTTGTAGATATTATTTATATGTTTAACAGAAGGTCAGTTCTTAAGAGCGCAAACCATTTAGGGGCAAAAGACATATTCCTGAAAATAACCTAGACTCAACCAATAACAGCTTTGAATGCCATTGTTCTAGGCATTGTTGCCTATAAAGAAATTAGCAACCTAATAAGCCAAGAATATTATGATTACATAAATAAGTGCCACTAGGCTTCTTCTTCCAAATTTTATCGGACCTGTTCCAATTTCTCTAAATGCCCCCAAAATATATTCCATTAGTTTAAACCAAGAAAGACATGGTTGTCATGGCTAGGTCTTTGCTGACCCAAAACAAACTACAGTAAATATATTTGAATCTAAATCTGGTAAAGTTGTAGCAGTATGATAAAACCAAGGACAAACGCATCCCTCTTTTCCACATTGTACATTCTGACTATTGCACAACTCTGTAACTGTCTCCATGAACTTATTTAAAACAAAGGTTGAGTTATATGTAACTTGGGTTAAACTGCTTTTACTGCTCAAATATATTGAAATATATTTGAAGTCTCCACCAAGTCAGACTTCATTCACGATTAACACTTCTATGTAATTTTTATGACAACAAAATGGAAATGTCATTCCCTTTATTTTCTTCTCAACTTCCCCAACTAGTATAATCCCCTGATATTCCCTTGTGGTCTCTTACTCCAGGATCACTACCTCAAGCCTACTTAGCTTTAACAACATTGGCTGGCTTAGTGCTGCCACCTGGAGTACTCTTATTTAAATAAGTTTATAACATTCATGGACGTGTACAACATCATTCTCTGTTCATGCTTGATTTTTTAAAATCAGAATTTACTTAAAATTGAGAAGATCCATGTCATTGTGAATTTTCTTCCTGTGATCCTGAACCAGCTGTTCTGCGTTCTTATACAAAACAAAGAGGATGAGGTAACAGCTACTGTGACCAGGTATTTGTTGTTCTACTTTTTGTTTATTTTCATTTAGTTTGCCTTGTGAAACAGTTATTCAAATCTGTTAAATTGTGGCCAAACCTTGTTTGTTTCAAAAAGAACCATTGACAGGTTGGGTGATACTCCTAGATTTGTAGAATGATTTCAATCTCCTATAAAAGTTCATGCATAGCAGAAGATTTGGTCAGAATGTGATAAGTGGTTTTAAATAGATCTTTATATCACAGACCTCTTTGGCATTCATTTATTTGAGTTGCAGAATATTTCAACATCAAGTTTAGAGAAGTGGCAAGTCTGTTTTCATAAAAGGCCAAATATTTTTAGAATAGATTTTGAAACTTGAAATGGATTCTGTGTATTTGGATTATGTATTTCTCTTTTGTGTTCAATAATTTCAAGACCACTTCTATTTGGTTAAGAAAAGTTAATTCTAGAATTTTATGGAAATCTGCTTGAAGCAGCAGAGGAGAGAGAGAGAGAGAGTGAGAGTGAGAGAGAGTTTATGGGTTTTTAAGTCATTCTTTGCTCCTGGCATAGCCCTGGCCAAGTCTCTACAGTTTTCTTGGAAGCATTTTTAAAACTTGTTTATTATTTCTAGGGGTGAGAGAGAGTGACTGGGACAAAGAAACCAAGCAAGCTTCTCTGCCTAAATCAGGATTAGAACTCCTAATCTGGATTTTCCACTCCTACACTTGAACCTTAATCATTTAATTACTCTGTCTACAGACAACATATGTGATGCATAATTCAACACCCAAGAAAGGAGGGCAAATCCCTAGAACTGAAGGCTCTTACACATTATTTGAAAACACTCTGCATTTAGACTGTAAAATAGGGCCACTTTTTAAAATAATAATAATTACTAAATTTACATTAATGTGTATTATTTGTTAAATGAAACCGCCATTTCTTTATCACATTATATGATCAATCAATACTTTTAATTTACAGGGTCTTTACTGATATTGTGGCCAAGTTCCATGAAGAAAAATTAGATCACTATATTCAATCATATATAAAGGTAAGAAGATTTAACCTGTTCTTATCTCTTTATAAAATTTTAGATTTATCCCAGGATTTATTTTTTAAAGCCATCTTGGCAAAGCATTATGTGTTAACTGCCTTTGTTTAACTACCCAGGGTAATTTATCAGCTGATTTTCTTACAAGAGTTTGCATGAGACAATATGATTGCTAGCAAACATCAGTAGTTTGTAATAAGGAGAGCAGTTGGGATTTTTTCTGTGTGCTTTCAAATAGCTTGTGCATAATATCTTTTAGCCTTTTTATTATTTTCTCAAGAACTGTTTTATTGTCTAAATTGCAGTGGTTTTGTACCTGTTCATGGTATGTGGAATATTTTTAATCTTCCAGCATGATATTTTGCACATATTTGTGAATTGGCACTGCTTGTTCTGTTTCTTTCCATTCAGTTTTCACTCTAAATCCTTCATTTTACTGAATGAATGTGTACTAAGATTAGTTATAAATACTTTAAAGGAATATGCTTACATGCAGTACCAGTCAAAATGCCCTTTGCACTAATCCTTAGTAAAGCTACTAGAATATTTGGCATATTTTGCACAGTGAAAGAAACAAAGCAAAGTTGTTGATTTTAAGGAGGGAAAAATCCAAAGCAATGTCTTTGTTTTGCCAAATCAGATTAAAAAATAAACTCATCAATATTTTTAAAGTTATTAGTTATCATTGGATTGATATTAAAAGGCAGTTATTGATACCCACAATTTCAGAGTTGCATTTAATTATAACACATTTAAAATAGATTTTAACAATTATTGAAATTATATCAATTTATACAAACTCAAATGTTTGCTCACATTTTTGATGTCAAAATACTAATGCAATCATTTTTATACTTCAAACTCTGATTCTGAATAACTCCCAATTTTTAAAGCAGATTTTGCATTTGTACAGGGGGACTAGAATTATGAAAGGAATAGGGGATTTCTGCTATCATTTATACTGGATATACAAATAGAATTTGTAATGAATGGGATGCATTGAATTTTTCTCATTATGGTTGCTACATGTAATTGTCCTTATAACTTTCTGTGTCCTGTGACTTACCAATAATTACAAATAGGCAAGACAAGAAGTAATAATTTTAAACTATGGAGTGACAGATTCAGTTTAAATAGGGGCATTTAATAGAGAGTACAGTTAAGATTAACAATGAAAATTAAGTATATGAGTATTTTCTATTTTGGTATTTTTTTATCAAAATTATACATATACTTTGGTTGTTACTTACAAAAAAGAAATACAGGTTTTATCTGTTGCCTGAAAATTGGACTGTCAGATCTATTTATGTAGAAGTATACATTCAAATAAGATGTTTCCATATATAATCTCTTATACATAATTACAGTAATTTAACTACTCAGCTTACACAGTTGAGCCTCTTGTACACTTATTCATACTATAAGTTAATTTGCTTAACAAACAAAATATTGTGGAGAATTGAGGAATAATATCAATAACGACACGAATGAATCAGAGATGCATGTACATGGCTCCAGATTCATTGCTCAATTAATTTCTGCTTCCTTACTTTAAGTGAATGTGTGAAATGCCTTCATTTAAATACAGTTTCAGAAAATGTTGCTAGATGTTCTAGCTGTACTATATAACCTATCTGATCCCTGCAATTCATCATCTGATAATGCTCCATTTTATCCATTAACATATGTGTGTCTCTTTACAATTATGAGAATTTCATTTGAAATATGTAAGAATAATAACAGATTTATAATAATATGATTTTGAGAATTATTTTGAGTGCCAGTTATGAAATTTACTGAATTCTACATTAGTAAAATGTCACAAATCTGATAAGATACTGACTATCCCACACATCCATTTTTTCACTAGTTTTATTGTATAGCTTTTTCTAGAATCATTTTTGTACCAAAGTAGCGAAAATGAAGATGAACTTTTCATGCTTTCCTTGGAGACTGCTATGAAGGTGCTGTAGATTGTGGAAAAATGAGCATATATAAGTCAGCTTGAATGTTAATTATCAGAATATGTATCCTTATACATTTTCTACAATCTAAGTATCATAACATAAATTGAATTTACAATAAACTGAATGGCTATGTCTTTATTTCAATAAAACAACTCCCATTGTGTTTTTGGGGTTTCCAATCATATTATATTCAGAAATAAGTCTCACTGAATTCAATAGAGCATCTTCCAAGCAACTGCCTATAGTTTCATAATGTTAATTTTTATTTCATTATATTTTAACATGTCATTTTGCATGTATATATGTACATGCAAAATGCCTCTCAAGAAGAAACTTAACAACAATTTAATCAATTTAATAACTGCAGCTTTTGAAAATTTTGTAATTGAACAATTACAATAGAGAACTATGATATATCAAGAATTTTTTTAAGAAAATTACCATTCATGAGAGAGATGAAGAATTTAAATGATAATTATCCTGAAGTTAAATAGTATTCTAAAGAATGTTAATATCTACTATTATTTTCTTAAATCTCATGCATTTCAGAAGTTACAAAGTATAGTATAACACAGTTGAAGTATCTTAACATATTTGAATTAAGGAATACTGATGATGAATCTAAGCTGCTTTGGTAAAACCTCTCAATTTTAGCCATCATGGTCATACAAAAATAATGATTAGAAATATTATTACATGTGTGTGAACTCTTCAGAGGTTGTAGTAGTGATAGTAGTAATGCACTCTAGATTAAATTTGATGTCCCAGAAGAATAAAGAATGCTGCTGGATTCAAATCTACATTTCTCCTCTCCCAAGTAAAGCATGATCTTGTCATTCTGCATGATGGCATCACGTCATGTGTTGAATGTCTCTAGTCACCGTGAATGAGACAGAAGTAGCAACCTTGCATTTATTGTAGTATCAACTTTCATTCAAAACATTTTTCTCTGTATCTTTCTTAAGATGATATAAAATTAATGCTACTTCAAAATACATGTCACACAGAATTCTTATTTATAAGTCCCATTCATAGCAGCATTATTTTGGAGGTAAAGCTGATGAAAATACAAAAATGTTGTGGACAATGTTCTACATATGTAAACAAACAAAATTGTTTGAGTGCTTAACTAGCTAGCACTAAATGTATTCTCTTATTAATATGTTCAAAACAGCATTGGTCTAATGATTGTTTTGCTTACTTGTCCTACATTCAAGAATAAGACTAAATGTCACCACATTTCATACATTTTCAGATTGGCTGATGTTTAGAGCAAAAGAATGGTGCATGTGCAAGATAACTGCAGATGCTAATATTTCCATGCTGGCAGGAATACTGTTTCAATATTTATATGTATTTTTCCCACATCCCATAATGTATTCAATCTCATTAGGAAAGTGTTGAGTGTGTTATTAAAAAAAATAAGTAAGTAAGCAAACAAAAAAATAATGACAAACTTTCTTATGATAGCTTGAACCTATCAAATATAATGATCGTGGTAATAAACTTTAATATAAAAATGGAATAGGAATTGCCTATGTAGCAATGTCTGGAACATTCTGGAGTTGAAATCCATACATCATAAAATGCCAAGGTTGAGAAACACTGCTATACAGTAATGATCATATTGCTAAGCATATGTTGACAGGCTAGAGTATTTATTGCCTGAGATATATATTTTTGATTTGGGTATACACAGGAATGTACTTCTGAATGATCAAGAAGTTTGTGTACAAAGTATAGTTTCTTAGTTTCATTACATTCAGATCAATAGAAGGCTAGATACAAAACACTAGTAGTCTTGCAGCATAAATATTTTCCTAGCATTGGCTATATAACTGTCAAGTACTATATGAAGTAAATTATCTGTATTGCATGGAGTCAATGAGACCTAATGTTCTCACTATTAACTTTTCCACTGCATTTTATATTATACTTTTAGTATGTATTCAAAACTAAGACATTTGAAGAACGGACTGTTCATGAAGAACTAGCCAAGAATATAACTGATCTGTTGCAGTCAAATGATCAAAGGACTGTGAAGCTTGTTTTAAAGGTGAAATTTATTCTTATTCATGAGATAAAATGTCAGGGAATCTTTCATAGATTATTGCTTTCCTCACTTTTATTCTTTTGGGTTAGTTTTTGGCTCTTGGTGACTGCCTGAACTAGTCTTTGGAGTTTTCCTGGCATTTTTGTTATTTTTTATTTTTTTTGACTGGGGGAATAGTTTGTCAATGCTTCATTCCTGTGGCTGAAAGAAAATGACTGGACGAAGGTCACTTAGCTGGCTTGTGCTTCAGATAGGATTCAGATAATATCTTGCTTTCTAACTTATTCACCACGTGAAACTGTTTTGTTATATGTTCTTATTTAATGATGTCACTGTTGTCCATTCCCTGTAGCTGTGGGAAACGATTGCTTAGAAGAATTTAATATGGGAGCCTGAATCAAAATATTAGGATTTAAAAGCAAGAAGATGTTGATGTTGATGAAAGACATCTATATCGGCAAATGCATCACACAAATGCAGTTATTCCTTATAAACTGTTACCAATTCAACACTAAAAGTGGCTGAGAGAAAGGTGGTTTTGGTTTTTTTGAATAAAGAATTTTATAAATTGAATTCAGATTCAATTTATGGATGGACTTCTTAGTTTTTTAAAGAGTTAAATGAGATGCAGATATAAATTCCAATTGAAAAAAGGAGAAACAATCAATTTGTTAATTGCTCAGTTAGTCCCTTGCCATTATGCCAAGCTATTCTGGTGGGTTCCCCCAGGCCAGAGAAGCAATTTTTCAAGGCCACCTGAGGAAGTAAAGAAGCAATATTATAAATTACTGTATCTATGTACAGAGAATATAACCAGAAGTGACTCAGGTTGCTCCATAGATTAGAATTCAGTTCTCTCTTCTCTAATCTTATGCCTTCCAAATAATTGGGAAATACAGTTCTAGCAAATTTCAGCCACTTTGCTTCGGTTTTATGGGAATGGTAATCTCAGCACATATGGAAAAACCCACTTTTGGGGAGCCTTTTGTAAAGAAAAAATAAAACTGCAAAGGATAGGTGTGTTAATACAAAAGAAAAATAATATATATTTATTTATTTTTAGCACTCCTGGTTCTTTTTTGCAATTATATTAAAATCAATGGCACAGCATTTGATTTATACAAAGAGAGTACAGGTAAGACTCTATGCTATTATGCGCTACAATAATGAATGCTATTAATATTTAAATTTCTTATTTAAGAACATTTACTCATCCAAGTGTTATCATATTCTTCAATGAGTGCAATTATACCTTCATGTATATATGCTTTTCATATACATTGACTTTAGACTGTACTATCTTTCGTTGTTATATACACAGTGAAGCTCTTAGTGTCTCTGGATTGTAGTGGTGTACAAATTTATGTAGGCATCTAAAGGCAGTGTAAATGTTGCTGTAAGGTAAAAAGATTGCAGGCCTTTTAATTCAGTATTAGTCAATATGATATAGTGGTTATGGTAGTATTGAAATAATTTTCCTGGATCCCTTTCTCCAAGCCAGGAGAATGTGGGCAAATAAGACACAAGGTACACGGCTGGTAGAAAGGAAACTGATCTGTTTATTTCCCAACAACAAAAGGCTTTGTCCTCAGGGTAGTTACAGAGAAAAATGGGGTTCTAAGACTTTTTATAGGGGGACTGATCTTGTGGAGTATGGGTTGCATATGTGCTGGTTCAAGTGGGGGTTAGATGAGTGTGGCTTGCCTGTGAACTAGTTCTAGTATGATGATTGTGTCAGTAGATCATTCTTAATTGTCTTTCCTGGTGTCTGTTGGTTTGTCTTTTGTTGTATGGAAGGTGTAGATAGGGATACAACCTGTTTGTTGGTGTGAGGAAGTTCTTGGCTTTGGTACTTATTTTGCTATTGTGTGTTGATAGCTTAGCGGGAGTGCAGTATAACATCTATTGTTATAACATATCTCCCATAGTTTCCAATCTTGATAGATCATGGATTTTGTGTTAATAGTTAAGGGACAACTGAGACAGTGAGAGAGTTAACATTCAACAATAAGACTTACTCTCCTGCCCTACTATCAATCGCAGTTGCGGGCAGCCACGTAAGCATTTCACTGCATATCGTACCATGTATGACTGTGTATGTGACCAATAAAATTTGAATTTGAATTTTAAACATTTGGAATAGAGACTCTCTTTATGATTCTTATTGATTATTAAAATAAAATACTTTCCTCAATAGACTAGGAGTGATGAGATCCAGGATTAGTACTCGCTTAGGCAAATAAAAAATACCAGCATGATAGACTAAGGTCCATAACCTTCATTGGGCAGGGGATTATTTTGACAGATTATGCATTTATATATGTAATCAACCATTAATCATGAAGTCAACTTCAGTTTTTCATTTAAAGAAAGAATGTCAGTCCTCAAATCCCTTCTATTTCAGGGAACAAGTCTATCACTAACTTTTTGCTAAACTTTGCTTCTCATTTGGCAACTGTGAAAAGATCATTACATGTGGATGATATTTTTCAGTTCTCTTCCAAGTACTTATTTTAAAATATCCTGACAAAGCTATATTTTTAAGTACTTGACTTATTTGTTTACGATTTACAAAATTATCTTTGGTATATATGATGACTGCCAAGTTACCCTTCTTAGATATTCATTAAATTATTGATTGTCCCAATCAAAGGCTGTAGAGCTGACAGATGAGTAGAGTTCTGAAAAAAACCCTGAAAAATGTAGATACAAATAAAGGTATTTCTCAATTTACAGTGGTAGTTGGGACTATAATTTTTTTCACTGTGGTCTAAAGCACAAGTGCATCATTTAGTGAGAGCAATCTCTGCAGTCACAGCTGCTGTTGTTAACCAAATTTCATTCTCATTAGATGGGGCAACTTCTTGCCAGCTTCCCACAACCAAAGTCAGGGAGGAAGCTGTTAGGAAGTTGCAAGTCTCAGCCAGGAAAGTAAGTGGCTGCAGCTGGATGGTGCAGGGAGCAAAGGGTAAAGGGAAAGTGTAGGAAGGAGTGTAGTATGAGTTGAAAGGATGTTCTAGGTATGGTATGGGAGAGTAGTATAAGAATACAGCATATGTTTGGCAGGGTATGAATGAAGAGTGCATGGTGTGTGTGAGTGGTATTGGTGAGTATGGTGCAAGCACAGAGGGGATGGGGCAGGATATATAGGTGGGCAACACTTTCTGCAGCTGGTGATTGTTCATAAAAGCTTCTTCAGTTACATCAATGCAATTTATCTGGATAAGAAATCTGTTCTGAACTTAAAGGATCTCAAAATAAAATTTAGACCAACTGCTTATAAGGGTGCTCATTTCATATAATCTGTGCAGCACTTTAAGACAACAATTAAACATTAAACATTTAAACAACTGTGATTTGGCTTTCCCCATGATATAGCCATGAAAGAAATTGCCACTGGAATTGAAATAAGTGATCCTCTGGCTATAAATTAAGACATTTCTCAAATCGTATTTATTTTCCTACGTCTTGGTTTAACGATAATGTTTTAATTGAGGCTTAGTTTCATCCACTTTGCAAGCATCCAGTGTCATGAAGAGTGTTAAGTGCTGAATACATTTTCTGAATAAATAAATGTCATCATTATGCTGTTCATCAGAATGATGCATCTTATCACTTAATCAGGAGCAATTTCACTAACTCCTCAAATTTCATTGTGTGGAGAGGGGAAGGAAACATTTTGGAATATTGAGTATTGTCTAGATCAGTTTCTTATTTTGACAAAACCATTTGGTGTCCCACCAGACTCCTCGTGCTCAGAGGTTTCCAGAATCATACAAAACTGAACTAGATAAACTTGTAATGAACGTATCAGATCATGTTATTTGGAAACACATAGAATCTTTTGAAGAGACAAAGAATGCAAGCCACAGTGTTGGCAGGTTTCTGAAGGTAAGTTGTATTTAATATAAATAACCATGAACCTATTTGTATCTTGCAGGATCCACAATCCTTGCAATCATTTTCATATAAATATTTCTCTAGCTGTTAGCAGAGCATGAACATTAATTATGTTATGTTAGTACATAACTAAAACATTAGTACACTGATGTACACTGGACATGGTAGTGCTGAAAGTTCATACCCAAACAGTAAAAGAAGAGACATTTGAATATTTTTTCACAAAAAAAGAATATACAGTAGTTACCATCTTTATAATAAAGAAGATAACTCTTTATTAAAACTACAACATTATAAATGATTGCCATTCAGTTTTTGGATTTACAAAAGGGCAGAATAGCAATAGCGCTTAGAGTGATATGTGCTTTACAGCCCTCTCTATGAGGTTTACAGAGTCAGCACATTTCCCCCAACAATCTGGGTCTTCATTTTACGAACCTTGAAAGAACAGAAGGCTGACTCAACCTTAGCCAGTGAGAATCAAACTGCAGCCAGCAATCAGCAGGACTAGCTTGTAGTACTGCATTTTTAACCACCACGGCTCAGAAAGTATTTCATAGCCAAAAATTCAAGAAACTTTTCTTAACAAATAGGATCTATTTCATTTGAACATCTTTAGTAAGTTTTCTAGAAAATGTGCTTTATACTGCTTATTTATTCAAAACAGTGCAAAATCTTTTAATTTCATATTGGCACTGATATGAATTGACATTTAGGTTAATCAGAAAATTATTGAATTGAGTATTTGACTTTAATATTTGCTCTTCATCGTTTATTGCCAGTTTGCCAAGATGATATTAATTCCTTATTCACTTTTTTCTATTAAAAGTCTTAGGAAAATAATTATAATCATTTCAATTTTTTTCTCTTAGCGATGTTTCACATTTATGGATCGTGGATTTGTATTTAAATTAATCAATAACTATATAAGCATGTTTGGACCAGGTGATGACAAGGTAAATAAAGTAATATATGTTTGCAGTTATGCAACTTCTTCTTTTACTTCAGAAATTATCAGAATCAGTAAAAAAGAGAATAAGTCTTCCCAGAATATTTCTTTCCTTTTGTTAGATAAAAGTTTTATGATCACTTTACAAAGCAGGTAACAAGAAAAAAAATCTTTGTAATATGCTGCTTCCCCATAATGTGAAACTGATTTTGGTTTGTTGTGCCCTTACAAAAAACAAAATGTCAGTCTACCAAGTCATATGTTTCTCGGTGAAAACATGGATCTCGTCATTGGAATTTGTTGATTGATTGCTTATTTAGCAGTCCTTTAGCAGGGAAATGCATGCATTTCTTATTCATTCTAATCTAAACAATTATTTATCTACTGGATTCCCTGTCCCTTTATTGGTTTAGTATTACTACAATCAACTTTCTAATTTTTTTAAAAAAATATTTTTCCTCTTACATGAAAAGAATACATTCACATGCATATAAATAAACATGTACATTCATTATCCTGCATAACTAGTATTTCATATAGTTATGCAGATAGATTACTGAATGTACACACATGTAATAAAGGATGATAAATCACCTGATAATCACCTCAAACTTTCAGATTTTGTTCCAGTATAAATTTGATTTTCTTCAAGAAGTATGTAACTATGAACACTTCATTCCTCTCTGCCTACCCCTGAAATCTGCAAACATTCCAGGTAAGATTTTATGGCCATAAAATATAAATGTTCTTTTCAGTATCTCAACTGGTGTTCATTCTTCTTGTTAAGTCATTTATCTTATTTTCTTTTTTTTTTTTTGTAAAAATTTTATTAAGTTTTAAACAACAAACAAACAAACAACTACACAAA
>JAEANM010007466.1:0-17705 GCA_017656035.1 Myanophis thanlyinensis | reverse complement strand
TTTGGATGACACACGAGGAAGCTGCAAACGCTGTCTCTGGCCCCAGCGACTATTTCAGACAACCTGGGGACCCTGTATGGGACCTGGGGATCCTGTACGGGAGACAGCACCAGTTTGGAGGCCACGTGTGTTCAAAGCAGCCTCCCTCGCTGGCCGGCAACCTTTGTGGGCAAGCGATGCTGTGGCTGCCATTTTGGAAGAGGGCAAAGTGGCGGCCACCATTTTGGATTAATTTTATTTATTTTTTATTTTATCAAGATTTATTCACAAATTCGCTTTTGTGGAGAGAGCAGGTTCTGTGGTGTGTCTAATTATACGGCTCTTACTGAAATACATGTCCAAATATTTTGCTTTCATGGCTCTCTGAGTCAAAAAGGTTCCCAACCCCTGTTCTATGGGATAGAAAGTACCTCAAAGAAAACAACATACCAAGGGAAAGTGATCCTTCCATATCAAGCATATAGGACATAAGGGGGAACAAATAACTTCCTAATTGGGGGGCTGGCAATTGCCTCTAAAGGTGCAGCTGGGTTGCAGAACACCTTGTGTGATTTGAGGGAAATAATGGCAGAAAAGGGAAGCAACAATTTTTTTTTCTCGAAGCCCAGTTTCCCCTGTGAACTTAGAAGGGGAGGTGGAGTCTAATGGGGAAAGTGATGTAATGGTATGTGAGAATGACCTTGGGAAATAGGACCAGGCGATACAGCTAAAGGAACAGTCAGACAAGAGGCAGCTGAGCCTGCAGCAGGAATGTGGGTAGGGCAAGGGGCTCAGAAGAGGTCCTCTGTAGTTTCTTGGGCTATAAAGGAGATGCTGAGGGAGAGGTACTTTCAAATGTGCATGATTCCATTAATGTACTTTTACAATAAAGTAGAATTAGCTCATCTAGTTATATTTTCTGTCTGGTCTACCACATAAGACTGACAAAAACAGATTGCAAGATATTATTATTAGCATACTGATGACATTTCAATTTATACTGGCATCTCCTAGCTTCTTCATATAGATGTTAAATAAAATAGGGTGAGTTTAATATTTGAAAGCACTACATAGCATTATTATGTGTTGTGAACTAAATTGTAAAAATCATGTACCTGGTATGTCTCCAGATTTGAAGTCTGCAATATTTTCCATCACTGATGTTAGCCTTAATGATACTTCAGCTATTAATACAGGATTAGTGGTTCCAAGATTAATGGTGTGAATTACTTCATTAATTACATAAAGAATGTGAAGCCACTAGGCAAAAAACAAAATTAAAGCCAAGATTGTTAGAAATTTATTCTATAATTTACAAATAGGAAATAAATATAATTAGTCTTCACCTTACAATTCACTGAGTGACCGTTCAGTTACAAAGGAACTGAAAAAACTGACTTATGACCGTTTTTTGCACTTACAACAGTTGCAGCATCCTCTTGTAACATGATCAAAATGTGGATGCTTGGCAACTGGCATGTATTTATAACGGTAGCAATGTTCCAGGGTCATATGATCTTCTGAAAGATCACAATGGGGAATCCAATTCACTTACTAAATGCATAGCTAACTTAACTGCAGTGATGCACTTAACAACTGTGGCAAGAAAAGTTGTAAAACTCGTTTAACTACTGTTTTGCTTAGCAATGGAAATTTTGTGGGCTTAATGGCGGTCTTAAGTCAAGAAATACATGTATACAGACATAAACAATGCATATACCAAGATAATTTTGCTTATCCATCACTTTTGGCCAGGCAATCAGTGCAATCGCACATATCAATTCCCACTTACTCAAGGCAAATTTTCTAAAGCTAGACAAAGGCTAGGAAGGTTGCCCATCAAATCTCAATTCACATATTCACTGCTTTCACAGCAACTATTTAATGAACCATTGAGAAATGGTATTTTAAGTGACCATAAGCACAATGCATGTTCTTTATGATTGATAAAAGGTAAATTAATATGGTGATTTCATAATGATCTCTCTGAACTTAGCTTTCATAGAATAATGTCAGCATGATTGAGGTAAACTCAGTTTGGTCACACTTGTAGCATATTGGCCAAACCATGTCAAAACTGTCTATCATATCATTACTAAGGAGTTCCAAATGTGATATGATAATCTACTTTTTCCTTTTCCTTCCAGAAACTGTTATATGAAACTCTTGCTTGCCCATAATACGTGGAAGTTTGTTGAGGTATGTGAACATGGTAAGGAACATGAATCAGTGAATGAAATGTAAAAAAGAAATACAAATATGTTTTATGTTACTGATAAAAATGGAAAGGAAATGATGTTATAAATGTAAATGGAAGTATTTTGTTTTATATAGTAGAACCTATAAATACATGAAAAGAATTGGAGCTATATATTTAATTATGAATGAAAACTCTAAAATGCATTTCAGAAACAATGAACCACTGTCATTTAAAGTGTTGTGATTATGTATGAAAATAGAAATTCATAGGTTGGTGTCATCTGCATACTATGCTCTAAAACTTGAAGGAGTTTTAAAAAGAACTATATACATTCTGAATTAATCAAACCAGATCAAAACATAGTCTATAAGATCATATAAATTGACAGGTAAGACAAGGTAAGATAATTATTGGGCCCTTTCGAGAACCAAAAATGAATAATCAGTGACAAGTACCAATCGGTTTTGAATGCAGTTTGAGCATGTCTATTTGTAATTACTAATGGAAAAGGAATGAAATTTATATGTTTCATTGATCTGATACAATAAAAAATATAAGGGGATTGATGAAGAATGAAAACTTGGTGAAAGATTCCAGTGTTGGAATGTTTAGTTCACAGGTATCAAACTCATGGTGGTTGCATTGCCATCACCTGTTTTGCAACTTCACGGAGCTGGGATGGATGTGGCTAGTGTATGACACATCCAGCCCACAGGCCACCAGTTTGACATCCCTAGTTTAATAAATGGTTCAATATTGAACAAAACTGAATTCAAAAGTAAGTCACCAGTACAAAAGAAACATACTGAGATGGTCTGGTCATATGCAAAGTATGAATCAGGACTAAAATGTAAAAGAAGTATATAAAAGAAGAGTAAATGGGCTGAAATAAAGAGGGAAACTAAGAAAGTTATGCTCAGCTTTTAGCTGTTACATATGGCCTCCTTGCCCTATATGGCAATTTTTCTAGTTACACTAGGCAGAGTTTAACAAGCAAATACCCACTTCAAAATCAATAAATTAACTGATTATATCTATGTAGGTTCATATTGATCTGTAAGTTTATAAGTAAAATTTTATAATAAAAGATTACCTTGGGTGTTAGATATTTATGAATGAACTTTAAGAAGTTACTTCCACTCATCTGGATCTTTTGAATTCCTACTTTACATTTTTGCCACAAAAACATGGTTGCATCTATTATCATTTCTCTGGCTGGCTGGTGAACCTGAAAGATAAATATTTTTCAAATGCTCCCTAACAAATAGTTGTCAACAAGCAATAGTTTTAGAATACTTTTCTATTTGATAAATTAATTTTCTCCAAATGCCCCATCCTTGTTATTCCTTCAGTCATTAAAAGACCTAAATATTTGCATCCCTCACAAAGTACATATTTAAATGTGCAACTTTTAAAATGTGCAAAAACTTCAGAAATCAAAACTATACTTCAATAAAGTATAATGTGAAGCATTATGTTTTTGCATTATGATTTTGTAATACATGTAAAACATAATGTTTTTCAACTTTAAACATAATTATTTTAGTTTCTAGTTTCAGATGCACTTGACATACTCTGATATTTGAAGCTAATTAGGTCTCACAATTTCTTTCAAAGTAACTCAGTGGTAAGCTCAATGCATACTCAGAAATATTGAAAAAAATCAGAACACTTTCAGGTATTCTTGTTTCCTTTCCGCAGACTAACCAATGCAATCATTAATACCTTCCAGTACTACTTGGCTCAATTTGTGCTAATTCAAATTGCACTTCATTTCGATTTTGCTTAGTGTAAGCAGGTAGCCATTTTCATTTATAAATTATGGTTTGAAGTTAACCAGAGTTAAATAAACCACAGATTAGAAAAATGTTATAGTCCAATCTTTTTGAACAAAGTGACCCAAAGACATTAAACTGGGAGGAATATTGCTCATCTTAGACTATTTTCTTTTGTATCAAGGAAGAACACAAATCCAATAGAAAAGAATATTTATAGCACAAAGTGGAATTGCTGGGGTGTGTTTTTTAATTTATTGGGGGTGGTTTGGTGCTCCTGGAACCTGGTTATTTTCTTGCAGAGATTTCATTAATAAGTGAGGTAAAATCATCAGTGCAAAGGAGGTGGCAAACATACCTAATATTCCTTCCTTCCCCTATTTTCACCACCACAACATGCCTGTGAAGTGATCAAAATCTTAATCTCACTGCATATGAAAAATTCAACCAAAGTTTCAACAAAGAAATTGTTAGCATTTTAGATCAAAATGAATACAAAAATAGTAGGGGATAATTGAAATCAGGCGTCAATAGAAGTAAATCACATTTACACCCATTAAATTAACACTTCCATTTCATATACTTTATACCAATGATTTTACTATACCTCTTCAGCTTTACAGACAGAAGAATAAAGAGTCCTTGCCAGCAGAAAAAGATCATCAGTAATTTTTGGTGGCTGTACTGGTTCTTCTGCAGTTGCAATTTATTTTAAATAGAAAAAAAATCAATATTATATTAAGAGATAAGTTAAATTCAATTCTCAGTTTGTTTGGGTTAGGTTGAAAATGAAAATTATGAAAGTAGTTTCAATTTTATATATTTCTTTTTGAATAAAACTAACAAAATGGGTATAAGTTTATATCTAAAAAAATACCAACTTAAGTGAGAATTCATTTTTGTTTAATAACAACAAATATAAAGTATAACACATCAGCAACAAAAATATTATTTCTTCCAATCTTTTTCATTTCATCTTCAGTGTGAAAATATGAGTCTGCAATTTGTTTCTTTTTAATAGAATGTAATATAATTGTTTAATCAAAACTAAATAGCCTAATCTTGTTGTACCATCAGTTTACATGTTCAAGGTTTAAAGTAGACATTACTGCAGCATTTCTAGACTATTAACACAATTTAAAACAAAATGCAATACCAATATGCTAGTACTGGAACTAGGTCACTACTGCAACATACTAATTTAATGCTAAGAATTTAGAAATCCCAAATAATGGAATATTTTATTTCTCAGAAAGACCATATTTTAACTAAATTAATGAAATTCAGCAAATCACTTTAGTGGTAATCTGTAACCCACCTAGAAACCCTATATTTTTTTTCCCTGGACCACGAAAAGCAGCTGTTTCTCTGATATTATCTCCCTGAACACACAAACCATGTCTTGCTTTTCTTATGGTCAATAAATTCTGCATTACAAGTAGTAGCCTGATTTCTGCTTCTGCTTTCTTCCATACTGGATTGCTTTGATTCTAATAGAGAAAAATAAGGATTAATATAGGGCTTATTATTATTTTTAAATAATGAAACTATACAATATATGATTGTATTATAGAACTAAATAAAACTAATAAAATTCATTACCTGAAGAAATGAAAAAAACAGTACAATTGCATGATCAAATGAATCCCATTCCTCATAACTGAAGACTATCTTAATAAACCTTAATGCAGCATCTGCGGAAATACCATTTTTCCCTGTAAGAATAATATAAACTGTTTTAAGAATATTCAACTCTTCATAAATTGTAATCAAAACCCACAGACTGTTTTAAATTGTTACACAGTATATCTATATTACTCATTTTGCTGCAATAGTATGTCTTCAACTACTTCCATTTAGCATATCATGTTATAATCAATTGGAACTTTTATTCAAAAAATACATGAGGAGAGGTCATTCCTTGTAGAGGCCTAGATTAAATATCTTGTGGAAGAAGTATATAATAAGATCTGGATATAGGTATATGAAACCTATATTCCATTCCATTTTGTTAATGTTATAAGGCATGGTTCACATTAAAAGTTCAAGAGAACCACAACTTCTCTGGTATTTAGTGATTATCAAATGTCAGCTGCACCTTTGACATTTTCTACACTATTTTTACATCTGAGATCCATATACCTTAGATAAACTGGGCTTCACAAAATATACAAAATCAACATGTGGCTTGCTTGGTTATGTTATTGCAGATTGTAACCAATCATGATAAATTTTGACATATGGTTCTATGAACCTAGTCTAGACCTTTATATGTGTGCAAAAGCTCATCCACAAATCTATAGCAAAAAAACAAGGCCAAAATCACTGATAAAGAAAACCTTTAACACATGTACCAAGGTCTGATCTCTTTAATTGTGAAAACACAGAACTGCAAATAATGAGACAAAGGATAAGAAGGACAACTGTAGAAACCACTGGTACTTTCATATTGCAGACTGCCTGTCAAATAAAACTTCAGCTCAGAGACAAGTAGTGAATTTATGATGGCTAACCCAGAACAAAATAGAGCACCAGTTATTCTATACTATATGGATACTATGATTAATTCTCTGGAAAAAACAGTAATCTTAGTGGAAACTCTAACGATAAAATAGTAGCTTAGTTTGGATAGAAAAGTATTCCTAAAACTATGATTACAGAGCAATACTTAATGGAGCTGACCTTGGCAAGCATTAGGAAGGAAAATACCTGACTCAGATATGGAAGATGAATGTCACCAAATCTCAGGAGAGCAAACTCCTGAAGAGTATAAAGAGTATAAAAAATGTAAGGATGATTTAAGAAAAATGGCTGGGGATTGCAAGATTCTTCAAAAACAACTAGTCTAGGAAGAAAAACCTTGCTTGTAAAACATCCACTCTAACTAATTCACTGTCAAATATAAGCAGGTGGTTAGTTAGTGATTGTGTACAGGTTATTGTTTGAATTCCTGACTTTTTTAGTCCTACATTAGAGATTTCTGGTCTAAACTCTAGCTAGGTTACACAACATGGTAACCAGAATGTGGTTGGCTAGTTGTAATTCAATACATTCTATATCTCTGTGGTTAATTGATGATCAAGTACTTTCAGCCCTCCAAGGGAGGCCAGGTCAGAAGACAATATCACAAGAAATATTAAAATTCTACTTTCCTGATATACAGTAGGTTACAGGTAATCATCAAGTTATGATGACAATTGTGATCAGAATTTTCCTCATTAAGCAATGTTGCAAAGCACAACATTATATAGTCACATCACTTAGCAACGAAAATCCTGGGCAGTTCTGGTTGCCATCATAATCCCAGACGTATAGGTTGTTAAGTGGGAAGATGCAGGAATTTCAGGGGGTCCAGGGTTACTGCAAAAGTTTGGGAAATTGACATGGGAAACTGGGATAGTTTGGGGAGGACTTGTGAGGACTGATGCAGGTCACAGAAAACCAGGGAAGTGCTGGGATGGCTAATACAGGCCACAGGACAATCATGAGGGCCTAGTGCAGAGCTTGGGAGGGCTGGTGCAAGTTAAAGTTGCAAAAGGTGATTACATGACTGGGGCTTCCTGAATGTCATAATTGCAAGCTGGGTACCCAGGCACACTGATAATGATCACGTGACTGTGGGGTCATACATCCATGTTTTCAATACCACTGTATCTTTGAAGAATCACTGAATGAATGGACATAAAACAAGGCCATCTGTGGTGGTGTAGTGATTAGAATGCACTGCAGGCTACTTCTGCTGACTGACTGCTGGCTAATATTAGTTCAGCAGTTCAAATCTCACAGGCTCAACGTCGACTCGGCCTTCCATCCTTCCAAGGTTGGTAAAATGAGGACCCAAGTTGTTGGGGGCAATATGCTGACTCTGTAAACCACTTAGAATGGGCTGTAAAGTATTGTGAAGCGGTATACAAGTCTAAATTCTACTGCTATTGCTATCTGTATAGTAACAGTAACTTAAAAGTCTGACAACTTATAACAGGCAAGGCAGAGCAATCTTAAGTCTCTTTCTCATGCTTTTGCTTTTTTTTCAGGCTACACTCATATTTACTAAAAGTATATTTTCTCCAACATTACTTCTGTACTCAACAATAAATACAACTTACGTTGAGTAAATAACAGAACTAATTCACTTCACATTGTGCAAATGAATAAGTAATGAAATTGAAAATGAATAATGTCTTCTCTCTTATTTAGCTTCATTTGCACTGGGCATTAATGCAACTAATAACTTTATTTTTGCACTACCTCTTGTGTTCTAATTTTGTTAGTTTTTATTCTGCTATAATTGTGTTTATACTTTGCACTTAGAGGTTTGCATTTTGGTCTTTCAAATCTTGACTGTTGATTCTTCAACTATTGTTCTCTGTGTCAACAGGACATATATTATTTTTCATGTTTCAATATATGCTCAAGAGAGCAATATAAACCAAGCAATTCATCCACATTTACAGGGGAGTAGAAGTTACTTTAACAGGTGTCAAAACATTTTTATCTGCAGTAAAATTATAATTATTATAACTTGTCTTATAAAACACTATCTTACATAAACATTTCATCTTTTTAATTAAATTTAAAAATACCTGCTATAAAAAATTTAAAATACCTGCTAATATCTGCTGCATAAGTGGTGAAGTAATTATTATTGAAGAAACTTCAGAAGTGTTAATTGCAACATTGATGCCACCACCTTAAAAAAAACCAAACCTCTTTAAATACTATATATTATTTAATATCTATTCAACTCCTTGACTTGACAAATTTGCTACAGGAATGTCCCTCCTCAACCATTGCCCCCACATGGGCACTTTTCTTTTGGCTTATAAAACACCTGACCAGTACAGTCTATTAATTCTTAAGAGAAAACAGAAGGCCAAATCATGTTAGTAAACAAAGAAAAACGCTTGCTGGATCAGGAGTAAGCTCACAAGCACATCAATATAAGTCCCTCCCAGATTGGCTGTTTCCTAGCTAAGTTCTCTCTGTATGTTTTAGGCTTAAGATGTGCAAGTATCAGCAAATATATAAGAAACATTAAAAAAAACACGCAGAGAGAAAGAAGTCCCAGAATTGGCATGGCAACTGCAATATCAACTTGCAGATTCTACTGGTCTCTTGAAAAAAAAAAGAGAAATTAGATCTCAAGAGTTCTCAAGCTTCATTCTGTTTTAGGCATACATATGAACACATGAGCATGGTGAAATGGTACATCTGAAGCCCAATGAATCTTACATTAGAGCCCCGTCAATTAAATAAATGGAACTTCCATAGCTATTAAAAAGTTTGCAAAAAGCCCATTACTAGAGCTAATTTCACATTAAGTGCAGGGCTTAGCACAAGCAGTTTCATCTCTAAGACCCCACACATGTATCAGGGAAAATTAATTCAACACTGTAGCAGTCAGTTCTGAAAGATAAATCTCTAGAATTTTTGACATGGTGAAAATCTTCTGGGTTGTGCTATAAACTGATTGTTGCTAACAGCCTGAGGACAAGGATCAACTTAGACAAGGAGATCTTTTCCTAATAAACATCTTTTCATTCTTCTATAACGTGCCAGTTAAAAGCCAAAGAGTATTTTTCATGTCTGCCAATTTGGGCACGCATGTCATAGATTCGCCAACACGGCCCTAGACTATATAATATTCAATTCCTTAACTATCATAGTTATTGCTAAGAACCCTGGTAATCAAAGTCCATATATCTGGAAAATGGCCTGTTTGAGGAAAGTTAACCTCTGTTAATTTTGTATAGAGCGTGAACTTTTTTTAATCATTCTATCATATGTATATATACAATTACCATCAAGAATATCTGCGCCTGCAAAACAGAGTTCTGAAATAATATCATGTACTTCTATTTCATCAGGAACAGAAGGTCCAGGAATAAGGGTCCGTCTATTTTTATCAAAAAGAGCTTCCATAATGGCAAAAAAAAATGATGAATTGCAATCAAATATTTCCATCAGCAACCGTTCTGTGATGGTACGAGGCCAAGGCAGCTAAAATGAAATAAAAATATCAAGGATCATGTTGTATTTCAAATAAATTGAAGCATAGTAATACATTTCTATAAAACAGTTACCATTACTGCTGAATGTTATATCATAGAATTCGATGTCAAGTGAAATTTAGCTGACATTTTTAATCCATTATAAGAAGCAAAATATTATAAACCTGGTTTTTGAAAAAAATGAATTGTTGGGAAGGAAAGATAAAACATGCTGCAAATTGTGTGCACATGTATAACACTATGCCATTTAATTATTAAAGGTCATGATTCTGGCCTTTATATCAATGGGGGAGGCCAATGAGTAAGATTCAAAAAGCTAGTAGTAAAAGTTTCTATGGCCAGGCATTAACAGCAAGTGGGTTCTCAATAAAACTAACTTTCTGGAGTTACAGCCTTCTAAAAGCCAAATTCCCCTGAGAAATCTACGCATCAGGTAGTGGTTTCAAATATGTTAGTGCTTATTTACAATTTCAGACAGCATGAAAAAAAAAGTCCTCGCAGAATGAAGAGTTAGGTTCCAATGTAAAGATCTATTTTTAAAGAGTTCCATTTTTCAGGAAGGGACAGAATCTAGAAGCATAAATAATATAAAGCCTTCAGTTGATCCCCAAATCTTTTCAGAACAGGTATTCTCCGTCGAATGTACATAGAGAGATAATCCACAGGATGGGTTTGTCTGTCATTTGCTAGATCTTGTGACTGAGTTGCAGAAGTATAAAAGGGCCAGGCTCCTCCCCCTGGTCCCAGTTCTACTCAGTCATTGAATAGATCTGACTGTTGGAATATCTCTCAACATTCGAAGAAATCTCTTATTCAATCCTTATTATCAATAACTAGATCATCATTTGTGAGTTTATTTCAAAAGCCTGTCACCTGACAGCTCCGTTAAAATTTACTTCAATTTCATTGGGGGGGGGGGCAAAGGATTTCAGTCACAGACCCCATTTCAGGTCACGGACAACCTCATTAAATATGAGCTGTCAGTGTTAAATTAAATCAAATACTAGCAGCTTCCCATTCAGGCTGTATACAACAGCAGGATTTTCCTCATACTTATCCGACGAGCCAGGTGTCAAGATCTAAAAGGACATTTTTATTGTAATGGCTGTCAGAACGGGAAAACTTCACGCCATTTTATAATGGTGCTTTCTGAGAAGGGCAGATTCCCCCTCAGACCAATAAGGAAGCCTTCGACAGCTTCAAGTGGCCCGTCCTTTTACGGCAGGAAGATTTCGTGTGCTCACACTGATAGCTAGGAATGCCTTCAGCGGCTGCATGGCTTCCCAATCAACTTCATAGCCTTGACACCTCATATGTTGAGGTACTGATCTTATCCACACGCTCCAGGGTTGATAAGACTTCACATACATCCGCCATTGCTTCTGAGACCGAAGCCTTATTTGTCAACTTCCAAGACAGATTGCATGGGCAAAAGGTGTCTCCTTCCATGATAGGATGTTGACTCAGGCACTGCATTGCAACAACTTATGACTTGTAAGGAATGACTCCTCCACAAGGTATCACGGCACATTCCACTAGAAGTGCCGCCGCCTCAGCATGGTCAACGCAAGCATCAGTGGAAGAAATTTGTAGAGCGGCAACATGGGTATCACCATCACCCTTCATCAAACATTACCGCATTGATTCCTATGCTTCAGCCAATGCCGCCTTTGGCAGGAGGGTCTTGCAAAGGGTCCAGGCATCCTCCTCATTACAGGACCTGACCGTGGCCCTCCCTGAGAAGCATTAACTTTGGTATGTCCATCCAGTGGATTATTTCTCTACATTTGACGGAGAAGGGGCATTGGACTTACCTGATACGCTCCTTCTCATCATGTAGAGAGATAATCCAACCCTCCCGATATCCGCCCGGGTCCTAATCGTAAACGGACAAGGAGAACATTGTGATCCTTGAATAATTTCGTAGAAGTGGTACCAGGGGGAGGAGCCTGGTCCTTTTATACTTCTGCAACTCAATCACAAGATCTAGGAAATGACAGAGAAACCCATTTTGTGGATTATCTCTCTACACAACGAGAAGGTGTGTATCAGATAAATCCAACGCCTCTTCTAACACTACTATCTCTATTTACTCACCTGAGAATAAGTCTCACTGAGCTCAATGGGATTTAGACAGACAGACAGACAGAGACAGACAGACAGATCACCATTATGAGTTCCTATTCCTGGCCAGGACAAGCCAACATTCCTAAAACTTACATGCTGTGCTTCTTTCAGATTAACTTTTATTCTTGGTCTCAGAACTCCTTTTGGTCGCCTTCTTGGTTCAAATACTGTTCTTTTAAAAATCATTGCTGCCATCTGGCTCAAAGTGAAAAAATGCATAATTATTATATTACTTCTGTTTTTAAACATGATAATTTTTATGAAAAATATGTACCTTCACAGTTGCTTCTTTGAATTTTTTCTTTGTTTCTGTACTCAGAGGTGATGAACTCATAAACTCCATTTGCTTTAGTTCATCAATTTTAATCAAACCACGCCGTGCAAATACCTACAACATAATATATTCATTCATTTATTAAATGCACTCTGAAACGTTTACATAAAAATATGTTTGAAATTTTTCCTTTTTAATAAGGACACAACAGGTAGAGAAAGGAAATGGCAATACTGTCTGTCCATTTTAACCTAGCAGTCCAATTGAGGTTATATGCAACACTCCACACCCTATCATAGAGTCAGATTACAACTACTAAAGAGAACAAGTCTGGGAGAGGATTTTGGAAACACTGGCAATACTTGGGATGAAAATGTCGTTCTGCTCAAATGTCCCAACTGACTTGACTCCATGAGCAAATGGATAGAGCAAAACTGGAAACACATTAGAAAGACTACATTGGGCATATAACAAATAATAAATGGACAAAAAAGAGATGAGAATTTAAACTATAGGCAGTATAGAAAAAACTCATTTGATTAGTAATATGAAAAACAATTGATGCCCATGGTAGCAAGAAATTAGAAGGGGCAAATAAAAATGATGATCCTACTAATTTAGAAAAGCAATAATAAATTGGTTGTTCACTGAAATCCAAATCTGATACACTTCTAATTCAGATGACTGAGGAGCAGAAAAATCCTACATTTTCATGTAAATGATTCCTATCCTAAATATAGACTGATAAATCCCAAATTTTAATGTAAACTATTTCTATCTTAAATGAGGAATATAAAGCAAAGCAACTTCTTTTAGCTATGATTTAGAGAGAGCAGCACAAACAACAGTATCCTTTATATCTTTTAATAAAAGTTAAAATAGATATTATTACCTCTCCATGAATACCAGATTGGCAATCATAGTAACACTGACAAACAGCAGCATACAGAGTGGCTCTCCACGTCAAATAGTGTACAGCTAAAAGTGGAATTGATGATTCCATACATACTGATGCCCACAATAAATATTCCAGCACCTATTAAAAGGTATCCCTTTATTAATAAGCCAGACTGTGATTGTTTTTTCTTTAATATTTTAATATATGCATTTCAAGTTATAGATCAAAATTTGGACTACCTTTGGCTATCAAGTGTGTACCTTTGGCTTATCTTGAGTGTATAAATCACTTTCTCCAGATATGTTGTTGGTTGCTTAACATACATTCTCTTCTCAAATAAAACACAACTTCAGAGACCATCTTCTCTTCCAGGTTCAAGCATAAAAGTAGTGTTTTCACATAAAGAAAGTCCTCAGTCATATCTCAAAGTTCAGTTTTAAATTGAAGGGAGGGACTGAAGGCTTGCTTTATTTTAATGATAATTAGGCCCTTGGAGATTTAGAATACAGGAGTATACATATTCAAATTCTTCACTTAGAGCTGGTAACTAATAGTTAAGTAGAAAGATAAATTGATGGTTACTACTAACAAAGTATCCTCTTTATCAATAAAGAAATACCCCTTTCTCTGGTGCATCTCTTTTTCTAATTCATTCATCAAAATATAGTTTAACTTGTCCTGCTTAGTCAAGAAAACTACAGGAACTAAACAAAGCAGTTACCAGAAATCAATATTGAATTGAAGGCACATGTGCACACCCATATACCCATAGCAACCCACATATATATGTATGTATGCATATATTAATCATTATTAAATGACTACTTTTCATGAAATAATGGCAGTATAGCGAATACAGATTGATCAGAAAGATACTAATTTTCTACATTCAAAATATAATTTCAAGAAAGTTAATTTAATCTCCATGTACACATTCAGATACTAAAAAGAGAAAAATCTATCATGTTTATTAAGAGCAATTGCCTGGTCCCCAAAGGCAAATTAAAATTTAGGTCCTGGAAGAGAACTGATAATATTTCTCCTTTTATATTGAAAATATAAAGCTAATGTAATATATTATATATATAATACAATAGCCAATTTATTGGCTTGGCTGCTGTTTCTAAAAAAATTATTTTGTTTTCAATTATACTGCATAGTAATGAAACCAACTACAGTAGTTTCTTTTTAATCAACTCTTTTCAAGTTAAAGAAAAAATGTAACTGTGAAAAATAGCCACTAGATGGCCCTGGAATTCAACCTAATACAATAAGAGTCTTCTATATAACCATGTATTTTTTTATACTGCAAATAGCTGCATTATATTTTTATATACTAAGTTTATTTTGAACATGTGAAAGCACAAAATAGTTAAAATATGTACAAGACTATATATACAGTATATTTTATAAATATTCCACAATCACATCTTTATAGTTCTGAACCCATTTTAGTTCTCACGCCCTTAAGGCAAGTTTTATACTCTTATTTAAATATTTGTATTTGCTTTTGAACTTCCTTAGAGAGCTACCAGCCTTATATAGTCAGCAAAAAGAAAACAGAAAAACCTATAACTGCTTTTAAAGCAAAGAGGATCTATAGCCAAACAGCCACGGACCAGTACCAGGCCATGGCCAGAGGTTGGAGGCTCCTGATTTAGAGCATTCCAATGCTGCACAAGACGGTTTTGGAGTTTTCCTCTAAATCATCATAATAATGCATACATTAAAATGACAAGGCTGTCATTTTGAAAATGGATTCCCAATTTTCTTACCCATTTCTAAATCTGAACCCTGCCAAAGCGCCCCCCCCCCTTTTATAACTGAATTTTCTCATCTGAAGCAAACACGTCTCTCTTCCTAATTATCTCTATAGGCATGAGGGTTAAAAATTTCCTATTCAAAAAATAAGGTTTGATTTCTTATTATTATTTAAGGAATGCATTTTAATAATACATATCTGTAATGAAAATAAAAGATTAAATATTCCCCAATACACAATGAACAGTAATTTTAAAAGACAAGTATTTTGACAAGTAACAGGCAGACAGATAAATGCACTTATACTTTATTTTATGTACCTTAGCTGATTGGCCTATAGTCATCAAGTGCCTACATATGGTATACATATGAACTGTACCTATAAGAAAAAATATTTTAACATATAAATTCCATAGTTCTTTATTGTGACGAATTTTGTGAATAAATTAGAAGCTATCTTTACATTTACCCAACCTCATGTTTATTTACAAATGAACCAAAAATATTGATTAAAATGGTGTAATTTTACATTCTAACTGTATCATTTCTACCATTCAAATACCTTATAAACAAGGTACATAATCTTATATGTAATCAAATTCTTAGCACTATATAATCTTTCATCCTCTTAAAATATCTCAATGGTAAATCGTTTTATGATGCTTCTCCTAAACATTAAACATTAGCAATTCCAAAATAAGAACTATCCTCAGTTGTACACATTTTACATACTAGTGTTAATATTTTTTTAAAACAGTATCCCATTACATTTCCATCAACACTGAAAATATGACAGAACAAATCATTAAAGGTAAAGAGAAATGTGAACGCCTTCATCAGATGATTAACTGTTTAAAAAGAGTTGCTTCAAAGCAAGATGAGGAGCAAACAAATTTAATAAATAAATAAATTCTCAAAATGGGAATCTCGTTGAAATTTTAAAAGATTCCTCCAATATTAGACATTTAATATTTAGGAGAACTGCATTCAGAGTTTTAAAAATATGGCATACCATTGTAGACAATCCAACATAAATGTTCATGTGGCAAAGTCATTTGCATGATGAGTTGCAGTATGGTTAAGATGCTAAAACATGTCTTCACAGATTCTTGATTTAGGAGGTCACTGTCTTTATCGCATACTATTTTATAAAGGCAAATATTCCTTGCTTGCAGAACATGGAACTAAGATGAATGATAAGAAATTACTGAAATCAGAAATATATCATCAAAATGTGTCATCTGATTTCTATAGCTGTTTCCAATTATTTTATTACCCCCGAATAGTACTCAGATCATTCTTATGGCATTCAACTTCTTTCTTGGTCCTATTTTGCAACAGTTATCCATTTGCTCCTCCTTCTTTCAAGATTATTTTGCTTTTTTTATCCCTCGATATTTAAATTCTTCACTATTTATCTAATAAACACTTTGGTATCATTTAATGCTTGTTTTTGGCAATGGCTTTATTGATCTATTTAAATGTAAAGAAGGATTCAATGAAACATTGGCAATGTTGATGCTTTGAAACAGTGTCCAGACAGGAGAACAAGCTGACTTCTTCTTTGCTGGTTTTTCAGGAAGTGTTAAAAATATTTCAGAAGCCCTTTTCTTAAGTTTCTATTTCATGCCATCTTTTTCTCATACGGTCCTTTCTCTTCCATCATTTTTATATTTTATTTTACATGGTTTTTGTTTTGGGGTTATGATGTTTTTATTCGAATTGGTTTTAATCTGTTTGTGGATGTTTTAATTCTTGCTTTCTATATTCTGTAAGCCATTGAGAAACTATGGAAAACAGCAGTAGAGTGAATGAGTTAGTAAATGAATGAATGATCTATGAAGTTCTTCAGAGACTGTGAAATTATGGGGTTTTCTTCATGCCAACCTATGTTCCACAGTAAAATCACTGCCTGAGATTTGTTACAGTTCCTTGTGCAATTATCTGCTATGTTTCTTTCTTCAATTTAGTGCTTCTACATTAAAATATTTTTCCTGTAGTTAAATAATGTTCATATTCAATTTCACTACATACAGTGCACTGACAATAAAATCAGAATCAGAATCATGGTCACATGATTTTCCACTAAGCAACTACATCATTTAGCAACCAAATTGCTTATCCCGACTGTAGGGCCCTAAGCAAGGAGTACCCTTAATCCAAGATACTTTACTATCAAAATCCAGAAATTAACTATGGGAGGAAAAGAGAAAATTACATTTCTAATACTTTGCTCTCACAATTCATGAATGGATTTTACGAAGGAAAGAAGACATTAATTGTATTTTCTTTCTACTCTCATTTTTCTAAACTTGTTTTTAGAATGAAGTATAATCATCTTGGGGGGAAAACCACATATTTTCTTCTCATCAAATTAATGCACTTGAAATATAATATGGGCCATATTTCATGAAGCCTGAGTAATGCCAAATTACACAAACATTAAATAACATTAACAGCTGTAGTAAATACTCACTGTACGTGTAGCACTTTGATCTCTAAATCCATTTGGGAAAAAATTAGATTTTAACTGATGTGCATCTAATCCATGTTTGTTTATATTTATACCACTAATTTTTTGAAGATACTGCTCATAGCAATACAAAAATGCTAGTTTATGTTCCTGAAAGCAAAAATAATGTTTTACATGTATTTTCAATAAAATTGTTATTTATTTATT
>JAEANM010007465.1:0-17707 GCA_017656035.1 Myanophis thanlyinensis | reverse complement strand
TGGACAGGGTAAACAGACTTAGTAAGACAAGAACAGCCTTCAGGCAAGTAAGTTACCACATTCTACAGGAACTGTAAGACTGATGATGTTTTTTAATTATGTAGAGCTTTTACTCCCCAGCAATAGTAACATTTGTATGGCCTGAAGCTCAAATAGTTACTCCCGGGCACATAAAAATTACACTCTGCTTTTTTGACATCTCTGAAACACGCAACACATGTAAGCTCTCAGTGTAGATACTTCAAAATGATTATATGCTTTCAACAGAGAACACATGAACCTGATGTTGATGGATGTACTATCTGTATCCATTGGCTTATTCCTCAGTCACATGATCTCCTTAATTATCTTTAAATTAGGGAGACTTTCATACCAAACTATACCACATCAGCTAAGGACTGATAAAGCAACAGCAGATAGAAAGGTTTGGCCTCCTGTGAATTGCAATGAAAACTCTAGTGTTAAAAAGGGACAAATGTGGAGCTGACTTGAAGACATCCTGGGGAAATAATTATGATGATGGTAGCAAAATATTTTTCTGAAGATTGTCAAACCTGACTCTCTTTATCAAATAGCAAAAATATTGCTGGCCTAAAGGATGCTTAATGTTTTGATCTGAATAGTTGAAATCCTGTCAAATTGATCCAGCTTATGTATCAGTTCTTTTTATATGTAGCTGATAATATTTTGGAATCTGTGAAACGCAGTAAAAATTATAAACAACTTCTAGCAGATCAGAAGTTCACAACTTTGGACTAACAGACATCCCTGGATTTTGGGTGGCAAGCCTGGACTATGCTTGTAAAGTACATGTAAATTAAATATAACTTACATTAATTTTTAAATTAATTTTAAAAACCCAAGTGCCTCACAGCTCTCTCAAGGAAGTTTATTTAGGCTTGCACAATTATTACAATAAAAATAGAATTAGCATTCATGACTTTGGTTTACTAGTCTGATCTATTTTGTCAGCCCTTCAAGGTAGATCGGGTCTCTGATCAGTTAAGGCAACTCCCCCGGTGTATTTGTTACCTTTTCATTATATTAAAAATTATGATGGCAGCTTCTATAGGTGCTCTGCAGGAAGGGCACACCTGATACATATGCTGCCTGCATTAATGTGAAATAAAATTAATTAAGGCTGAGTTACATTTCCAAGATATATAATACATTACCAAATTATTTTACTTCCCGACATTAGCCATATCTTTATTTGTAACATGAGATTTGTGAAGTAATGTTCAGTGATAAAAAGTATAACAGTTATTTAGAAAAATAAAAAAAATCTTCCCTATTTGTGAATTTGCTGTCTGATCACTATATATGAACAGTACCAAGAGAATTGTGAGTTGAGCCAAAAGCCTGCTGTGAAAAAGCAAAGTCAATCATCAGAAAGTTGTCCTATTATTAACAGAGGTAGACCTGTAGGGAAATTGATGTTTGCATTAGCAAAAGTGAACAACATGGTTCACTGTGCTTATAATGACTCAGTCCCCTCAAAGGACTGAACTTTTACTTTACCAAAAGACCTGAAGTTTCTGTCTGGATGCAACTGGCAGATCAGTAGATGTTATCACTAAGCAATTGCTTATCAATAAGTAATTAATTAGCAAATAAAATATTTGAGCGCTGAATTCTTTTAGTCAAATGCCTAAAATCAACCAAGTGACTGGCTGAGTTCAAACTAAAAATTGCCAATGCAGTACAATGGAAAACATTTCAGGACAATAAATAATACATTCATTATTGATCTTCATGAAAGTTCAAGAGCATGCTTTGGGCCTTAGGCCTAAGACCATATGGTGCTACACAAAGGATAGCATGTTTTATGCCTTTACCTTTGCAAAAATTATCTATTTTTTTTGTCAAAGATTTCAGCATCCCATTCAAAGTTTAGCAGTTGTATGAAGATTAAAGGAAGAAAGACAATCATAGATCTAAAACGTATGTTCTTGACATAAAATCCCACAATGTCACTAAGTTAGAAATATAAGGCTATTCATCAATTGGAACATTTAAAAATGACTGTCCAGCAGTATTTATTTGTGTATCATCCTAAATACTGAAGAGAAAGTATTCTTTGTCTCTATCTACTCTAAGTTCAAGAGCTTCATTCATGTCTTCATGTACAAAGCTGCAGTTTCATAGTCCTAGAACAACTTCCTCAGTTGCTTTCTAACACCTCTTATCCTTCCATTGATATACACTATTATCTAACATGAATTATCAAATACCTTGAATAGGGCATAACACTAAACAAAATTAGAATCGGTCTAGCTATGTTTGGAAAAAAATAATTGAGAGAAGTAATCAATTATTGATCTCTATGAGCTCATCTATCTTGAATTTGGCACTAATGTTTTGTAAGGACATTATTAAACTTTCCTTTCTGCCCTCTTTTTCAGAGTTCACATGTGTACTTCTGTTGGAGAAATATGTATTCCATTCCTTGATCAACTCTTTTAGCTCTTCTTTCAGCAGAAGGCCAGTAAGATACTTAGTTTTTCTACATCCTTTTACAATTGCAGTTTTGTGCAGTTACCTTTGACTTTAGTTTATCTTGGCATATACCAGGCAGAAAAACTAGCAATCATAAACCTCAATACCTCAAGGCATGTTATTTAGCATTTTAGTCCAAGACTATGATGGATAATAGCAACTACTTGGCAAATATTATCCTGAAATTCTAATTGGTAGCTTTTTCTGGCATTATAAGCAGTGTGGTAAAAGACCTAATGGATTATCTGGCCAATATTTAAATATTAAAAAAATATTTATTTATTTTTCTTTATAGATCTATCACATTTATACATGAGATTTCAGAGGTGATTACTAAACCACATCTGTTCTTTATTACTTATTAAAACTGATGTCTACAAATGTTCTCATCACCCTCATGCTTATAACTATGCCATAGAGCTGAAAGAAACTTGTTCCAAGAATGTTTCTACAATATTTACCTCTGAGAATTTTGATGGCCAAAAACATGCTATTTTATATAATGCTTATATTTATCATTTAAAGATTTGCATTAGCAGATGGTATCTGACAGTTGATTAGCATTGTAACCTAATACATTGTATATAAACATTGAACAAAATTTAAATTATGATGTTGTATTACAATTCTGAAGATTTTAACTGTTGGAAGTATTTCTGAATTAAGTGAATTTAAAATCACCCAGGGTTGAAATTATGCACATTTTTGTTTCATCGTCAGTATTGTACAAATTATCTTATAAAAATAAAATGGAGTGCAAAAAAGTTTTCATATTTGTGAATTCCATTTAGGAGTTGGTTGCAACCATTCTATATCATTATCCCTTGACCAAAGAGCTTACTGGATAATTGTCACCCATTACCATTTTTAGCTGATTGTTACTATGGGTAATTTCCATTTTATTTTGCAGATATAGATTGACAAATCCAGTCACTCCTTAATACAGAATCCTTGTGTCCAGATCACAGCATACATACATACTACTCAATGCACTAGCAAAAATATAAATTGTTGCATTAACAAACCTTAAGAAACAGCTAGCAAAACAAAACAAAGGTAGGCAAAAATACCAACCTTTAAGGGGAGATTTAAACAGGTAAGTATTTATGTTTTATCTTTTAAAAGACTTAGACTTTTCCAGAACAACTGGAAACAATATTCTATATAATTAACATGCATAGTCCCAGAAGGCATGGCCTTTAGTTAGTTTAGCTTTAACTATTTTATGTGTGTAGCCGTAGCAGAATAGAAAAGGAAAGTAGGGCAGCAGGTTTTCTTTTCTTTATCTTTAAAGATTACAATTTGGTGGGTGGAGATAGAGTATCCGACACTCACAAAAGTAAGAGATTGTGGAGATGAATGAAAAGAGGTCCTCAGATTGGTCCACTTTGAACTCCAAGCAAACACAGGAAGATATAATAAAATATAATATGAGCAATAGTTGTTACAGTGCAAAACTGCATAGTTTAACTTTTTCAAATCATTACATTGTTTAAATAGATTTTTTAAACCTATATTAGAGGAAATGCTATACAAGATGCACATAGAAAATAATAATTTAGAGAAAGATATATTAGCAAATAACAATTTAGTGCAGTACATTATTTTAATCTCTCATTCATCTAGCCTAATTTTACAGGTTTGGAAAAATGAGAAACTGGGATAAATAAAATCCATATACCAGTATTCATTCTTCCATCCATCCATCCATCCATCCATCCATCCATCTAAAGTCCTGAAACATCTATAAGGTGAAAAGAGGATCACTAATGAATAAGCCCTGATGCCAGGTGATAAAAATGTTAATGATAATTTTTTAAAATAGTTTAGATAATGTTTAACTGTATTATTAAATAGTTTAGTTATTGGTGGTGCTGGATATGATTGACTGCATTAGAGTTGGGATTTTCTTGATACCATGTATTTGTTATGTGAAAAACTTCTTATCCAATTAACTTCCTGACATGTACAAAAACCACTAACAAAAGATTTGTATATCCCTCTACCAAATCAGCCTCTATCATTATTTTTGGGGCATTTGGGACAATTCAGTACTGCTAGAGCTATAGCATAACATGGACACTGTTTTGTTGAATTAAAATAAAAATAGAGTCTGGTTAACCAATCAGTTTGAGTCTCATTATAATTGGAAGATATCTGGGAATTACTTCTATACTTATAAAATGAAGCTATTATCAATCTCCATAATTTGCAGAATAAATTTTACTACATTCCTATATTAAAAATTGGTTAATTCATGGGAAATTATTTAAGATATGGTCTCTTATTATAATTTTGTAATACTTAGTTCTTCTTTACTCTGCCTTTTTTCCTCTGAGTGTATACTAGCTAAAAATCAGTGGTTTGGCAATAGCAGGTATACAAGAATCTTGTAAGGATAGTTGATTATGAACTAAGTGCTTTGAAAATGCACAGTGATTTTGACAGATTGGTGAAGGTTCAAAGAAAGGCACAAGGCTCATCATTGGACTAGAAAGTCCAGTTGGCCAATAAATATTGGCCTAGAAAGAAAGATGCAGGGAATTAACTTTGTGAAGATATGGTAGCACATTGCAAATATCAGAAAGGTATTTCTGGTATACCACAGAGAAGATGCCCAACATTTTCCCTCTATCATGCCATAATGCAGAATACATAGAACATTTATAGAAGTGATTTTTTTTAATCTTCAGAAGATGTTGACCACTAAAGACAATATATAGGAAGTTTTCCTTCACTGAACATGCTGAAATGGCTAGACAGCCATCTTTTATGGATATTTTAATTAGAATTCCTGTTTAGAGCATGGAATAGGACTAAATAATTAATTTCTTCTCTGTATTCTTATAGTTCTGTAAGCTGATTTTTAAGGCAAAAGGAATCAGGAATAAATTGATTTATCCATCAAGCTTTGGGCCAAGGACTCTGATTAAAGATAAAAGAATGCTTTAAGGTAGACATTTCATTGCCACCTATTGCAATCAAGTTAGCAACAACTTTGTCTAGTAATAAAGTTGTAGGAAACTGGAATTTTTAATATGTTGCCTTGAAGTTCTCTAACACTTTTAAAGGAAGCTAGTATAAGAAGCTGATTAAATTACACAATTTTTAAACATGCAAACACAGATACTTCTTTTCTGAGATTTTGAAATCAGAACATAAAATATACAATATAAAGGTATCATTCCCAAATAATCTCTGTACAAGGACTGTCCTATAAAATCAATGGTCCTAGCTCTGTTGCAAGAACATTTGCCTATATTGTATTTCATTCTATCTCTCCTTTCTTATTTCCTTTCCCCTTCCCTTGGGGAAAAGCCTTCATTTTGGGAAAAGGAAAAGATAGCAAAGGATTACTACTGACATTTCAGTGAATGCTCACTACTCCTCTCCATTAAAGTCAGACAGAATGATCACTAATGCATCACTGCAAGAGTGGAGAAGCATCATCAAAAGTATAGTTGAAAGATGTAAGTATGTCAGGCCTGTGTAGTACTTTGCATTTGATCTTCAGAAGGTGATTCAGATGTATAATCCAGGGAACAGGTACAGCCATTTTAAGTACTAGAGGCTGTTTTTGTAATTTTCTGCACTCTGAAGCATTTTTGGGGGGTTGGGGGAAGAAATGGAATCCAAAATTGGATGCTGCAAAACTTTAGTAATGATAAAGTAAGACTTTAGGTAATTAAGGGCCAAGCATTAGTCCTCTCATAACTCTGAATCTTGCAATTCATTTTGATGGTGAAAGCATAAGACCCTAGTCTCTAAATAACATTTTCCATGCTAATAATTAACAAGTCACTTTGATACAAGAGGAAATTAGGGGGTTGCATTTTTTGGAGAGGGGAGTTTAATGTAACTTTCCAGATCTGTTAGTAGAATTATGAGAAGTCAAATAATTATCTGGAAATGTGTTCAAAGATGACAAGTGTTACAAAATTGGAGCGTATCCAAGGCTTTTGCCTTAGTGTAAAACTACAGAAAGGATTAAAAAATATAAAAGGTAACTAGGATTGTTTGGACAGGGCTAGGAAAATAAAATGTAGATTGCCGATATCACAAGCCTTGATGGATGCCATCTTAATAGAATGTGTGTAGGAGTGTGTGCTTGTAGATGGGTTGCTGTAAAACATCTGAAATAAGATCACAAAGGAAAAAAAGAGGCTTTTAAAACCTATATTTATCTTTCTTTTGTGGACAGATAGTGAATGAACAGCTTCTTCCATAGGGTTCAAACTGGAAACCCTAAACCCTTGATTCTTATGTGAACAAAACATGTTGATCCTATGAAGAATTTACTAGGTTATTAGAAATGGTTGATAATTATTATATTTGATTACTATTGTGGTGGGGCTTATTGTACCTAAGTTCTACAACCTCAATGCTGTTGTGGTCCTGCTCTACAATGGGCATAATTTACTGGGCTGCCTGTAACTGTCGCAACATTTCCACCATCACATTATAAAAACTCAGGTGCTTGGCAAACGGCATGTACATGTGATGGTTGCAGCATCTCAACTTTACGGGATTGCCATTTCTGACCTTCCCAGATGGCTTTTGACAAGAAGCTGGAGTCAGTTAATAACTGCATAATTTATTTAACAGCTATTTAGTGATTCGCTTAACAACTATGGCTCATAAAAAGCTCATAAAATCAGGCACAGCTCCCTTAATAACCACCCTACTTAGCAATGGAAATTCCAATGGTCCCAATTTTAGTCGGAACTAGGTGGCATCTACCTTACTGAAGCAAATTTGTTATCATGCAGTGGTGGGTCTACATGGATCCTGAAGTCGACCTTTTTCTGAAGATCCTACTACCTACCTATCTCATTTCCCTATGTTTTCCTGTTGAAATGAGAGCCTGCCTGGCTATACATCCTTAAGAGACAAAAGCAAATGAATTGTATAGTTCAGCTTCTTTCTAGCCTCCTTTGTATTTCATTACTTTAAAAAAAAAATTAGCTATATTTGTTTAAGTTTTTACAGGGATGTTAAGGAGAGGACATATAAATAAATGAAGCAAATGTGTAATACTTCTATTATTTTTCAGATCTATAGATACTGTATGTTCACTTGTGAGAGGCTAATAACGTTGGCAGCAATGTTGGAAAGATTCTCTCCCTCTTTCTCCCTCCCTCCCTCCCTCCCTCCCATCTTCTCTTGGATAAACAAATATTATCCCGTGCTTTTATTTGTGTATGCCTTTCCTGAGAAAAAAGGAGTTACTTTTCTTTTAACTCAGTTCTAAAATTGAGTTGTTCTTTCACTGAGATTCTCTATTTTCTTTCAGTTATATTGCAGTTTTCATTAGTAATATAATTCATCATGCCAGCTGACTTTTAACATTATAAATTGCTATGCTAACATTTTGCACCTGATAGATATTACTTTCATTGCAGGTCTGATTTATAATGGTATTCAACATTTGAAAAGAGACAAATAGAAGGATACCTAAACACCCCCCCCCCCCATATTCTGAGAAGCAAGATTTTGAATGGTTTGGAGATTGAGGCATTAAAATAGTATCCTTGTCTTGCTAGAGGATGGCATATGAAAATATCTGCCTGTCCTTTCTCCCCAAAAAGAAATGAAACTACTCTGTGCTGAAAATTTTCTGAGTAATAACTATGTTAGGGCCTGCTACTGAAGCACAGCTGGAGCTAATATAGCCATTTTTAGCATTGTTGAATTTTCAATAGCAAATAATTTAGAGTGTGCATTATACTGGAGGCCACAGAGAGAGAATGGAAATAAAATTATCTTTACATTTTTAATATTATTCAATAATTTTTTTGAGGAAGTGGTCTTGGTAGAGATTGAGTTTAATTTGTAATGCAGCCAAAAAAAGCTATTTACTGGATAATGGAGAGATTTTTTTTTTTACAAGTAACCTTCACTGAATCTATTTAACTATTCGATTTTTGTTTTACTGTTTTCATTGTGATACATAAACCATATTTGTGAATAATTCAGCCTATGTACTGGCATTTTTGGTCAACTTTATAGACCTCTATGAAGTAATGCCATTCCAACTCTAGGGTTTCATCTTCATAAACAACATTGCAGCAATTGGATTTGATGTGATAGAAAGGGGCTGTTGCACATATCCAGAACCTCCCTAGAGCAAAATGGAATGGGTGAAATAGCCTAGTTTAGGCCCAGTTTCCAAAAGTGATGCATCACCAGAAATAGCTTAAATAAAAAGGTGAAGGATATCCATTTTTTTTTTAAAAAGGGACCAAAGGCAAAATAGTAGTGATTCATATCCAAAAGGTAACTTTGCAAAAATATGACACCTTTTAAAGTAAGAATACCAAAATTGACAACAATAATAGAAAATGGGGATAAAGTTCAAAACAGAATAATACAGACAGGAATGAAAATATATTATAAACAGAAGGTAACCAGATGGCCTTTAATTCTCAGTCATCCAGTTCATGCTTGCCCAAAGGTGCTTTTTCAAAAGTTAACTAGACTTTCTTTTTTTTTTCTTGAAGACATTTCACTTGTCATCTAAGAAGGTTTATTTCTTCAATCAGAACTGAAGAAGCTTCTTGGATGAGAAGCAAATATGTTCAAGGAAAAACAGAGTCCACTTCCCTTTTAAAAAAGCACTGTTGGGTCAATTGTCCTTAGCTAAACCTATTAGCGAATATAATCACTGATCTTCTATTGATCACTGACAATGATATTTCTGCAACAAAGACATTGAGTTATAGGTCTTTCCTCACATACTTTTTTTAGTTTACAATACTTATTTACTGACACCTATGTATTAACTTGTAGAATAAAAACAGCACAATAATCTACATATCAACTCTGATAAAATAATTACAGTATGTAATAATAATTGTGCTGGTAGAGAAATTTGCCTGCATTTTTTCTACCATTGTCATTCAATTTGAAAGCAAAGAATTTCAGGGAAACTATGATGGATTGTTTATAATCTTGCATTTACTTAATTTTTAAATTATCAGGGACTGCTCATTATAATGATAACTATAATTATTTAATTATTTTCTCCTGCTATTTTCAGCATTCCTGGACTTTGTGTGTTGCAATTATATTCCACTGAAAGTCTTTCTGTGATAACTTCTTTTATTATTGGTCTCATTCTGTTTTGTTTCCAATAACTTTCATCACAAAATAGGAAAACTTACTCTTGAAGTATTCTTGAGAAATTCTTTCTTACTCTGAAGAAATTTGGAGAAATTGTTCATCCAACTTCTTTGCTCGCTCTGACCTCCAATTGTGTACTTTGTTCACAAACTTGGTGGGGAATTTTGAAAGCCCACTTACACTCCATCTAGAACAAGCAGATCAGTCTATACTTATGTGAATAAAGTATTACTTACAATGATAAAAAATGACAATACTTAAAACTCAGCAATAGAATGGAAGTACTCTTTATCATAAATACTTCATATAGTAGAGAAAATGCATAGACTTGATTCTGTGAACTTTTGAATTTAGACCAGAAGTTCCCTGTTGGATGCCTTAGGACCACATGCCACTCCCGAAGCCACAGGCACACTTTAAAGATGTTGCCTCTTCAGAAGATCCTGTTGAATTGTAATTTGTAGAAATTCTATGTATGAAATATATACGGTATTAGGTACATGGAAATGTATTATATTAATTGTATTTATTTAACACATTTCATTTTATATAACAATGTCATCAGCATACTGATGTTACTGAACAGTGCATACTGTGCCACCAAATGAACTTGCCCAGTGATTTCATATAAATGTTAAAGAGGAGTCTGTAGAGATTCTCAGTCATCCAGGTCATGGTTGTCCCAAAGGTGCTTTTTCAGGAGACAACTGGACTTTCTTGTTTTGCAGACTACAGGAACCAGGAGCACTATTCAGGTGACCCTGAGGACACAGATAAACCTCCAAATGCTTCAATGACCCGCTAAAAGGATGCAGATTACATGCCGTCTGCACGGAATATGAATCTTTCCATTCTCCACTATCCTGTCAGAGCTGAAAAAGCTTCTTGGATGAGAAGCGAAACATCCTTCAAAAGAAAAAAACAAGAAAGTCCAGTTGTCTCCTGAAAAATCACCTTTGGGTTGAAGAGGAGTAGTGAGAAACCTGAACCTCAAAAAAACTTGTAGAGAAGAGAAATAGGAATTGTCTGGGGAGTAATGCTTTCCAGCAGCAAAATCAAGCTAAAGATTGCAACCAACTGAGATAATCTGAGTACAGTATTGCAAATAATTAAAATTGTTTAACAACAACCTTTAGACCATTTTACAAGAATCAATGAACATTCTTTAACCATGTAATGGAGGAAGAAGAAATGTGTGGCTTGGGATGGAATTATTCAATACTGAAATACAGAAGGGATATGTTGAAAGAAGAGGAACATAACGAAGGCTGAAATAGCAGAATAGAGAATGTGAAAGTGCTGAATCAAAGGCCTTTATGCTGACACAGAACAGTTGGAAACCTGACAATACATATAAAGGCCCAGTGCATAGGAGACAAGGTCTTCAAAGCACGTGGTTGACTGCACAGTTAAGCCTCCTGGCCTTTTCTTCTCCTCACCTATTCCAAATGTCTGAATTTAGTCCTCATTTATCTGTTTGTACACTAGATTCATGGGATAAAATAAACAAATATATCTTTTTGAAAAAAACAAAGGCAAAATTTATTGAAAAACGTTTTTGATACGACATCAACTTTTCCCCATAGAGATTGGCTGCATTATGAACTTAAACAACAGTATAAAATAGTATAGAATAGGCTTGTTGACACAATCAAATGGAAAATTCTTTTTGCTTATTTTATTTACATGAATGTATCACTAACTTTGATCAGGGTCATCCATGTGCACAAACAATGGTGAAATAGCATTAATTTCCCCAATCATAGAACATTTAAGTTATTTTCTTAAATTTGGTTCTATCTAGAATCCTGGTGACTCCAATGCTTTGGGAAGGTGCCAAGTTGAAGAAAGCTAATTTTAAATTGTAGAATTCCAGAATTAGTTTATACTAGTAAACTGGCTAAGAACTACAAATAGTCCTTATTGTTATAACAGTTCCTTTAGTGACCATTTGAAGTTACAATGTCACTGAAAAAAGTGACTAATGACCATTTTTCACACTTGTGACCCTTGCAGTATCCCCATGGTTATGTGATTTACATTCATATGCTTGACAATTGACTCACATTTATGATGGTTGCATGTGCCGGAGTCATGAGATCTCCTTTTGCAACCTTCTGACAATCAAAGTCAATGAGGAAGCTAGATTCACAACCATTTTACTTATTTAATAACTGAAATGATTCACTTAACATATGTGGCAAAGAAAATTGTAAAATGGGGCAAAACTTGGTTAACAAATTTCTCAATAACATAAATTTTGGGCTCCATTGTGGTTGCAAGTTGAGTTGTATTATGGATCAAGCATCACTAGTGATAGAAAGTCAGAAAGACCAAACAATTGATACCTGTCTGTGCACTGTTTTTCACCTGCAAGAATCCCAATTAGGCAGAATTACCACCCTAATTAAGCAGAAGTCTTTGCTACTAAGTATCATTAGGCTTAATTTGATTCCTGGGGAAATGTCCTGCTTAAAACAAATTTCATAACCAAACACTTGCAATCAATATGTTTACTCATATCTACATTTTTAAATGATGTATAGCTGTCTTGGTCATTTTGTTTAAACTAATTGACATTTCTGGTCCAGTTTCTTTTGGCAATTGACTTTTTCTTTTGAATGGTTGAATTATTAATTGTTGAGGATTTTCTTTCACTTCCAAATCTGTCATTTTGTTAATTATCTAGAAAACTTACGGAATTCTGTCTCTCACTGATCAAAAGCAAAATGTTTGTACCAAGAAGAGAAAAACTGATTTTCACTTATTTTCTGGGTAATATAAAGAGAGAATATCAGGAAATCAATACAAAGTAACTCTCCTGTCCATTTCTTTAAATATCACTAAAGAAGAAATTAATTGAACATTGTCCTTAATTGTCAAATAGTAGAAAATTAAAGAATATCTTTCTTTGGATCAACATTATTGAAATACACGAGAATGCTGAAAAATCAACACAGCAACAAAAAGTCTTGAAAAATCTTTTAATTAAATGTATTTAATTTATATTTCTCTCCATTTTTGTTGCATCAATGAAGTAATGCCTAGTAGATTGACTCCTTGTTATACATTATAAATATTATGCATGCCCGATTTCATGTATCTTAAATTCAAAGGACCACTATTTATACCCTGAGATGATGCAGTTTTGTTGGTTTTATATGCTTTATTTTCTGTATTTTATTTCTACATTTAATTTTTTTTGAAAGTGGAAAATACACTGATTCTGAACAACCTAACATGCATGCTTTGCTATGTTACACATATATATTACACATATGAAGTGTATCTTCATGGAATAGATGATAAAAATAAATTGGCAAATAGTTGTGATTAGCTATGAGTTATGTAGCTATACTGTATGATTTGCAGTCGATACCATAAAATACACATTCAACATAAAGAAAGACTCAGACAATTGCTGAAATTCTTATTTTTCAAATGTTATAATTATCAGTGTTTGATTTCTTAATTGTAAAAATAGAAAATCCCAATATGATACTCCAAATAAATTAGGAAATAGATTAGAGATGTATCTACAATATTTATAGATCTAAGCTGCAAAATTAAAATAGTTTTCCAATTTAAAATAACAGTAAAATAATAATAAAGAATATAAAGCAATCCAGTAAGTTAAATTAATATTAGAATATCTTAGTTTTTAAATACCATTTTAAAATATTCACAGGAATATGTTTTCCCATAAAAGGAAATTAAATTGTTACCAGTTTACCATATCAAAAAAATCTTGAAGTATTTCTCATTAAACAATCTAAGACCTTTGTGTAATATATTAGTCTGCATAATGAAAGAATTCAACTGGGCTTCATTTCAGCCCCTGTTCTAATTCCTTCCAAAATAACTAACTGTAATTAATTTGAAATTTGTACATAACATGACACTATATATTTGACTACATATCTTTGATATATATTCTTAATTTTTGTGTGTATTCTTATTTTTTTTCTAATTTTCAATAGTATTTTGGAAATGTAAGTTTTTCAAGAACCTCAAACTTTTTTGTAGGCCTTTGGAAATATTTAAGTTTTGGAAGTATGGTTTTTGTGTGGTCATAGAAACATAAGACTGGAAGGGATCTCAGATTAGTCCAATTCCCTGTTCAAGACAGGAGCCTTTTACCATCCCAACCACATAGTTGTCCGGCCTTTTTTAAAAAATCTCCAGTATTGGAACCCCCACAATTCTGGGAGTCAATGATTTAATCCAGAGAAATAGAAATAGCATGATTTTGAAAGCTGACGTAAGTCTCTTTACCCATGATGCCGTAGTTCTACAAGTAATTTTTGAAAAGGGGTGACATGGGGCTTAATTTAAAACTTACATAAACTAAAAAAAATGTAAAACAGTATTGAAAAACTTATCCAATCCTATCATTTAATGTGCTATCACGGGAAAGCAAGAACTTCTGCAGCTCAAGCAGTTTTGATGTTATAATGTGCAGTCTAACTTCTATAATACCCCCTTTCTCAAAGAAGAGTCTCTTAAATTAGTAATAAACATAACAGTGAAAATAAGTGCCACAAAGAGCATGACTTATATCACATTTAATGTTTCAGTAAATGTTGGAAATGCAAGTTAAGCTAAATGAATTTAATTTGTATGTGCAGTCAGGATGTTTAAATATGTTGTTATGTCTGGCAAAAGGTCCAATGCCTTTAAAGAAAAAAAAAATGCCAGCAAAGAAGATCAGGAGGAGACAATAATGTTAGGCACTACAGGTATTCTATATTTACTGCATAATATACAAAAGCCAAATACCACTCACTCATCATGAAATCTCCAGAACTGTAAAGTCTACAAACTTGAAATTTGGCATGTATGTTCCTCTTGGCTTCTAGGTGCTCTCTAAGAAAGGATTTTTCAAAATGACCACCAGATCATTAGTATTTCTTATACAGTGTAATTAACGCATTCTGATGCTAAGGAGTTAGACATTCTACTCCCAATATCTATTCCCTTATGAGTTCAATCACCGACCACCACTGAGCCAATGGATTGTGAACCAAATTTCTCCTGCATAATGTCTCAGCCCCAAATCACTTCTTACACTGACCTCCTTAGTTCAGATGAATCTGTTCCTTTTACTGTAATACCAGTTAAAGGGAAAAGAGTGAAAAAAGGAGGAAAAGATTTACAGATGCAATTAGGAAAACACAAGTAAGGGTATCATCAAACCCATCCCCAAGTCAATAGAAAGGCTGTAAAAAAGTGTTCATCTAATAACTCCTATGTTAATCAAGCAGCTACAGCTAAATACAATAAAAGATATCACAAATCAGATCAATGCCTTGGACTAATAAGTATTTGTCTGGTTTTAAATATCAACCTCAGATTTATTACTCCAGTGAAAAGGTTGTTGTTCTCGGACCTCGGTTACCCTGTGCCTCATGCCATGCCCTGAAGTGGTAGGATGACACTCCAGGAATGTGCTACAGTAGCCGTAAAGTGCAGCTTCCTCCCTTGAGCCCTACCCTGAACCCTTACACAGCCTTCTCACCCACCAGCATCCAATGGCAGACCACTTTCTTTCTGCTGCCTGAAGTACAACAGATGCTTCCAAATGATGTCTTTTGTAGCCAGAGAGGTGAAGGAGGGAAATTTTATGCCAAAATTCAAAGTGCTACCACAGCATAGGGAAAGCTGACAGCCTAGGTTTGAGACCCAAATGCCACACAATGGGCTGAGCTCCTGTTCCTTGCCCCAGTTCCTGCCTACCTAGCAGTTCAAAAGTATAAAAATGTGAGTAGATTAATAAGTATACCTTCAGTGGGAAGGTAACAGTGTCCCTTGTGTCTTTGGTGTCTACATGCTGTTTACATGACTATGGAAATTTATACCATAGTGGTTAAATTTTAACCACCCATTTTCCTCACAGAGAGGCTCTATAAATCAGCAGAAATTAAAAAACTAAGTTGTTTTGTCAGGTGCTAAAACAGTACATTCCTTTATTAAAGATTGAAAGTGTTTGTGGACTTTTTGATGAAAATTTAAACAACTTAAATGATAATTTGTCAATTTGCTGATTAAGAAAGAGTTTGACTATGGGACATAAGAGATCTCTGTAATATAATATTATCTTTTCCTTTAACTGCATTGTTTTCTTCACTTTTTCCTTCTGTAATTTTCTTCATCTGTTTCATGTTGATCTTTTATCTCTGTAAAATTTTCAATAAAATTTACATGCAAACAACCCCCTCAACAACTATAAATGTCTATGTTCTTCACACTTCCGTGTAAATATCTGTTAAAGTCCATGATTATTTTCTATATCCTACTGTAACTCATTCATATTCAATTTTAATTGATCGTGTTTCCTCTTTCTGTTTCCCTACTTTTTAAAAGTTATGATTTCCTCTACAAATATTCTACATTTCACAGTGTATCATAAGTTCATTCAAAATATAGCTTGAGCCAAGTCACTTGGCTGTAGATAAGTTGGACTTTTACAATAAAACACTGGAATAGAAAAGAAAACTTCCTTCTGTTAGAACTCAAAATATGTTTCCAGATGTTAAGGTCAAAGGTTGAAGATAAAAGTATCAGGTTTTGGTCTACATTAACTGGTGTTCAGTACCAAGTGTTGGAGTTCCTCCCTAGAGGTCGTTCCCTTTGTACTGGTTCAGTCATCTTCTTTAGACACTCCCAGTAAGAGGTCCTGTTCCATGCTGCTGAATTATGAAATTCCACACTTTAAACACCTCAAAACTTGTACTTGCTTTTTAATAATTGACTGCATATTTATTTCTGCCAATAGTGATATGGGAGGTGCCTAAATCTGAAAAATAAATATGGCAACTAGAAAATCATCCCATATTGTCATGAAATGTTCCATTTGTGCCAGTAAGGCCAGCAAGTGCAACATTTAACACTGGCAATATTATTTAGATAAGTTAATAAAAAGACAGAAAAATATGATTGTCTATCTCCCATATTATGGATAAAATAGTCACATTTTAATGTAAATTTATCTCATTTTACTTACAACACAAATGTATAAATGTATATAAATGGTTATAAAAATGGCCACTTCTACAAAAGTTGCAGTTCAGTTTTCCAGTTAGATTACATATATTGGGTAAAAGAGAAGAAAAATAGGAGTTTAACGCATTATGTACTAAAACTTACAGGCAAAAGTCTTACATTAAGATGAGAATGCTTCATGAAAATGCATAAACATTGTCGTGAGATTGCTTCTACCTCACTGCTGATTTTACTTTCCAAAATCTTAAAAGAGTTTCTGACCAAACTCTTAAAATCTACAACCATGAAGTGCAGAAAATGCACATTAGCTGATTAGTACATACTTCAAATGACCAAGAGTGTTGACAAAAATAAAATGACATCCATTCTAACCAGTGGCTGCTCCTCAACCAGTCAGTAGTGCCAAGGATATACACCACCAAAACACTTTTTATCGACTTAAGTTTATTAACACCAATCAAAGACAGTGTGGTATTATGGCAACTCAAGCACTGTGCAGGTGGACATGGACTGAGTTAAGAGTTCCAGTGAGAAAACATGCCATCACCAAGTTTCATGGAACTTCTACTTAATATGGAATACTAGATTCTCCGTGTTTCATTCTTGAACAGCAGTTAAGCCAGAAATCAGTTGACTTACAGTAGTTGTTGAATGCCAAGTGTTGTGGAAATGTAGCAGCATGGAGCCATTGAAGAGTAGCATAAGCACCATATGGGGAAGTGTCCAGATTCCCAATCTAATGTGGAAATAAGACTTTTTTTTTTTAAATTACCTTGTTAAGACAAGTTTTTCACCATGTATGAATTTCTTGGAAAAGTTTCTCAAATTATGTCAGTGATTACATGGTCATAGTGCAATTACCTGTTAAGAGAAAAGTGTTGAGTTACCTCTTATAGAATTTTTGCTAAAAAGAAAGAAAAGGGAACTTGGGAAATGAAAAAGAGTAGATAATGGAAAGATGAAAATTATTATGTTACCTTACAGAGAAAAATAGTAAAATATAAATATATCTATAACCACTCAAGAGAATTGGAAGTTACTTCTTTGGAATCTCTCTTTCTGTCTCCTCTCCTCTCCTCTCCTC
>JAEANM010007464.1:0-17707 GCA_017656035.1 Myanophis thanlyinensis | reverse complement strand
CCAGCCCTGTGTCACCTCCCGGGCAGCTGAAACTAGTCAGGAGGGACATGGATCTAGAAGGCAAGTGGTGGCATTAAGGCCCCCCAGCAACCTGTCCACCTCATCTGGGGTCACAGAATCAAACTCAACCCAAGCTGTCCCTGCCAAGACCGACCCTCCCTCCCCATCTGGAGCCGCCCAGTCTGAGTCCAGCCCTCTCCGGATCTGAGCGATTATATCCTGCAGAAAACAAGAAAAATCCTCCGCACGTCCCTGTAAGGGGTCTTCCCATTCCCTAAGTTCAAGAAGGGAGCAGGTCACCCTAAATGGGGAGGCCAGACGGTTTTCTGCAGATGCAATAAGGGCAGAGAAGTAAGAATGCTTCGCCACCCTTATCGCCACTAAATACGTCCTAATATAGGCTCGCAAAAGTGTTCAGTCAGATTCAGAGTGACTAGACTTCCTACCACTCTCTAGGCATCTTTTTTGGCGTTTCATCTCCCTTAACTCCTCGGAAAACCAGGGAGCCAATTGGGATCAACGCCAGGTCAGACGCCGCAAGGACATGACCCGATTTAGGGCCCCGGCAGCCACCCTATCCCAGGTGGCCACCAGGTCCCCAACAGGGTCATCTGTATGTGTCTTGGGAAATGGCCCAAGCTCCATCAGGAACCTCTCAGGGTCCATCCGGTGCCTGGGGCGGAACCATTTTAACGGCTCCGCTTCCCTGCGATGAGGGGATGCAGAACGGAATTCCAGCCTAAGGAGCGAGTGATCCGACCATGACAGGGGTTCAATTAAAACATCCCGTAATCCCAGATCACTCTGCCACTGTTCCAAGATGAAAACCAGATCCAGAGTGTGACCCCCAATGTGAGTGGGGTCCCGAATTACTTGAGTCAGGGTCATGGCTGTCATGGAAACCATGAACTCCTGAACAACCCCCGAGGTCATACCGGCAGACGGTAGGTTGAAGTCCCCTATAACCATAAGTCTGGGGGTCTCCACCGCCAAGCCGGCTATAACCTCGAGGAGCTCAGGCAGGGCCGATGTCACATGGCAGGGAGCCAGGTATGTGAGCAACAGGCCCACTTCACACAAAGTGATTCATATCCGGATATCTGCGAGACAGTGACTTCCCTAGGACATAGGTCCTCCTTAATAGCAACCGCAACCCCGCCACCCCTTCCCTGAGCCCTCGGCTGATGGAAAACCCGAAACCCCCCTCTGGGCCCACCCAGGTCTCAGTAATGCCAGCCAGGTCTACTCCCCCCTCCTGAATAATTTCTTCCCAGAGCTGTCCAATAAAATGTTTATGACAAACTACCACCAGTGTATAGAACTTCCTGATACTCTCTAGTCAGTCTGCTTTCATTTTTAGCTATTCTACCAAAATTTTTCCCTTTGATTCATCCTTAGGGTGGAAAAAAGGAAGATGCCTTTTGTCCCAAGCCCAGAAATAAGTAACGAACCTTGTGGCAATCTTGAAAGACAAGGGACAGCTAAGAAACCATACTGTTTCATGTGAGATTTTAATGAGAAATCCTCTTATTAAATCAATGAAACAAATCTGTAGAAAAGGGATTTAGCATGAAAGGGGGAATGTAAGAAAGACAAAGAATTCCAAATTTTTATTTATTTCACTTGTTAATATATTGACCCAATCTATATGATTGTAAAATCTACAGTCAGCCTACCTAACCAGTTATGTATTATGTGCTTGAATGAGCTCTTAGCTATCAGAATGTATATTTGGAATTCATTGCAACGAGGATAATTTCAAAAAGACTTCTGGTTCTCCAGCCTGGATTTCAACAAAACCTTGTCTTTCTCCCACTCCACAACCTACCCTTATACTTCCTTTGGAGAAACTGAGCTCTTTTGTCTAAGTAAGGAAGCTATGTATCTCTATGTATCTCTAGCCAAAGAAGGCAAGATTTGTCTGATGGCTAATGTTTGTGACGTCTGAATGACTTCGTTATTAAAAGAAACTTAGAGTTAGAAAGGGATAGTCTAATTCCGTGATGGGGAACCTATGGCACGGGCGCCACAGGTGGCATGCAGAGCCATCTTGCTGGGCCCACAAGCTGTCGGCCAACTTACCTCCAGCTGAGCATGCACATGCGATTGCGCATGAACTCATGTGCGATTGCAGAGACCTAGCTGGTCTTCGGGCCTCCGCTGTGCATACACATGATTGCAGCAGGAAATCCAGCTAGGCTTCGGAGCTCTCCTGCACATGCACATACGATTGCTCATGTGTGCATGAATGCCTGTGCACAGCGTGCATGCATTGCACATGCCAAAGCTGCATGCATGCGCAGATGGTGTGGTTGCACATGCAGCGCACATGGAGGAGCCGCACATAAGTGCAGATGGCATGCGCAAAGCACATATTTTTCAGCACTCGGTAAGTAAAAGATTCATCACCACTGGCCTAGTTTATCATTGTATAAATAGGAATATTTGGAAGAGACTTCTTAGGGAAACACAAGCTGAATTCCATCTAGTCAGGCTGCAATGACACATCTGGTACATGCACTCACAGGAATTTGATAAACTAGATTGCCTGGATCCCATTATAGGTTCCTCCACCCATAATCTCGCTGCCCCTTCTCACTGTTTCTGGGGGGAGAGCCTAATCAATAAATGCTGCTACCAGCTTCTGCTTTTCTTCTTTCTTATAGTACTTGGATCATGTAGATGAAGGCTAAATTCCTGGACTGAAAGGTCAGATACATGAAAAAATGTGAAATTGTATTATAAGCATCAGGATTTACAAACTAAATGGAAAATGAAGCTGTGGAAAAAAAGAAAGAGAGAAAAGTCTATAAGGTTTATCTAAGTGGCTGCTCCTCCAGCCAAGAATGCATATATGTAGAATCCAGGTAGAACAAAATAAAACAGTGAATAATAAAGGAAACACAACTCAGATCATTCTCCATAAAAAAAAAAATAGCATCCAATTTCGACTTGGATTGCTGTACATTTCTTGGATCTCCAATTCCTTTCCTTGGATTTTTCCCCCCTTCTATTCAATTATGTCCAATTCTTAAAGACTGCCTGAGCAGTTTCTTGGCAGTTTTTCAGAAGTGGTTTGCCATTGCCTCCTTCCTAGGGCTGAGAAAAAGAGACTGGTCCAAGGTAACCCAGTTCGTTTCATACTCAGGGTAGGACTAAAACTCACAGCCTTTGTGTTTCTAGCCTTATGCATTAACCACTACATTAGACTGGCTCTCTTGTTCTGGGAATTAGGCCAGTGTCTATATGGCTTTGAGCCAGACAGAAAAGGCAACACAAAAATAACAGGAGTTTGATCTTGTTTTTAAAAGCTGAGATTCTTGTTCTATCTGGCTATGTAGCATTCAGTTTCCTGATCTCTGATAGATTCTACCTACCACTTAGATTGACAGGTTCTTTTAACTCTTCTTTCTCTTTCTCTTAACTTTCTTTTAACTCTTTTGCATTGGAACCTTTGGGAATAAGGTTTCTGTTATTCCCTGCACAGGCTTACAAATTCCAATCATTCAACTTGGAATAACTTACCAGAAGTTTTGGAGGCCACTGTGGAGCCATACCAAAAGCTACGAGTTTGTCAGTAGGATAATCAATTGTTTGGCATCTTTAGCTGATCCTCTCTCCATCTGGCATTGTCAGAATGAGATGGACTAAGACTCCTGTCTCTAACTAGCAAAGAGGATCAGAGTTGGTGGCTAGCGGGGGTTACAGTCCACTGAGTCTGGATAACACTTGTTTGGGTGGAGAATATTTAAGCAGGATTCTTATGAGGTGTTGGAAGGAAACCCATGCTTTGTTTGACTTTTATATTTAATAGCAATGGCTTTGACTCAGAATGCATGTGCCTTTCTGACAGAAGGGAGTGGCTGCAATGCAGTCTAGGGTAGGCATCAAACACTGTGGTACCCAGCTAGGGCTTTTGAAACCTTGCTTATGTGCTGCTTTAATTTTCTATTTATACCCAGACAGGTGGGTGACTGGCTAATTTTAGCTCTATGCCAACGCTGCCTTGCCAGGGAACTGGTGGGTGGCTGAGTGTATATATGTGAGAAAGAAAGTGAATACGTGCTTAGCTATATTTTACAGATGAAGTGAGAAAAGAGAGACAGTAGCACCTGATTCTTGGGCTTGAACTCTATGTAAGGATGGACAGAAATTATTTTGTTGCAATACAAGGAAAAAGAAAAATCTGATTACATTTATTTTGTGACTGTTAGGCTTCTCTAAATAGAAAGGGGATGCAGAAGGGCTAAAAATGGGTAAAAGACTGAACTAGGAATCTAGGGGGTCCCTGGTTCAAATACTGTTTCTTCCATGAACTAGTTTTGTAGTGGTAGCTCCTCAGTTCTCTCTGAATGTCATTCCTGACCCCTGCACTGAATGGAATAATAATATTAACTGCATGTAGGATTGGGGAAATGAATGCTGCATAAATACAACATCTGTAATCCTCACCCATAGCCATATGGGCTGGGGTTGCTGGAAGTTTAGTTCTGCAGTACCTGGAGAGTCACAATTCTCCACCTTGGTTTTGAGGTTACTGTATGGTTGGATAATAGGACCAACTCTTTCATTAAGTAGAGTAAAGCAACTGCCTCAAGTGACAGCTAAAAGCAGGTGAGTAAAAAGTAGAGGCAAGATGCTAGCAAGAGGCACAGGTATCACATGACTTATCCCAAACTCTTCAAACTTAGATGTGTTCAGTGCTACAGTAATATAAATGTATACACTGGATGTAATTATCTTACATTTCTACAGGTGTAGAAATATATGCTAGTACTATACATTACTTCAGTTGTAAAATATGCAACTTACTCAATATAATCATTATTTTGTTTGGAAATGAGTATCATTCCAGGAGAGGTTTTCACTACTTTTTAAGATCAACAGATATTTCTGTCTAATAACTTTTCTCATGAATTTAGCTTTTTACCTGAAAAGGGTTGCCTACATCAAGCATACTAAATACATACTGTATACACCTCAGTTGAATTGCATACATATATATGTGGTACTCTTGCTATTCCTTTCCAGGAGACTCTGTGGAAAAGAAGGAAGAAATACTGTTGTATCTCCAACAATTATTGGCATATAATTTTATAATATAATCAAAAATGGAAAGAGAATACAACTACACTTGTAATTATATCAATAGCATTCATTATATCTCTCTATACCTTTCTGTTTTAGCAAACTATTCTTGCTTTTATTACATTTGTCCATTATTACATTATCCCTTCTTCTTAAGTCATTCACTCTTTTCTTCACAGATGTGCATTGAAGTTTGATCTTCACTCACTTTTTTTATATGACTAAACCACCTCTAACATATTTTCTTCCATATTTCTTTTACTTTTGAATCCTTCATTTAGCATCCATTTATTCTTGGCCTTATTTGTCCTTATTTTACCATACATATTTCTTGAAATGATCATTGTGGACAATAGTTTGTATCTTCATAGAAATTAACAGCCTTTCACTGTAGCCGCAATGAAATAAAGGACATTTGTATAATACAAATGCTGTGTTTCTGCGAGCAAAGGAGAAAGTAATAACACTATTGTCATGTAGACTGATCCATGGTGTCTAAGTATTAATTCCAAGATATTTGCTATGCAAACAAATATTGCTGCTATTGCTTTTAAGTATCAGCTAGATTGATTATCATTATCGCTGAACACATGCCAGAAAAAAGAAATCTATGTAATGTGAAAGCTTGATGAATGATTGCAAACAGGAGGCAGGAGAATTATTTTGATAGAGCTACTATCACAATTAACAGAATTGATGCTTTTATTCTTTATTGAACTGTTTTTGTCCATTTGTTTAAATGCAGCTTAGATGCAAAGATTTTAGATATTTGGAGGTGAGGGTAAATGAATCTATGTATAAACTTTGCAAAATAACTCTTCTGAATTTGAAATTTCAATGTAACTGCACTAGCAGCTGATACGAGATTCAATCTGTAGTTTCTTTAGATGTGGCTGAGAAAAAAGTCAAAACTCTAGAAGTATATTACTACTGAGCTAGTTAAAACATTGGTCTAACTTGATATAATCGCTTTGTTTAGTAAATTTAGACTCCCCCTTTCTACTGCCATGAATTTCAGAGCACTATACTAAGATATTACAACTGCTGACCAATTCTGTGCCTGTTAGCTTAGGAAATTTGCAGCATCACATGTTCTCAAGCTATGTTGAGGGTGTCATAGGCAACCTTTTATGGCTTTCTGGACTAAATAAGAAGAAAGTATTAATCTCTGGATTTAGGATAGTAAACCAACTCATTACCTGAGCTATAGTGTTAAAGGGGGGAGTATATGAAGAAGAATCAAATATGAATACAAGAGAAAATTGAGATTATATAGCTATGGTTCTGGTTTCAGATCTTCACACCCCTGAGGGAAAATATTGCCCAGAGGGGAGAATTACACCGTCTCCCAGAAAGGCAGAAGAAAAATAAGAAAAACCCACTAACTGCCAAACATTTGTAATCACTGAATACATGTAGTATCATTAAGTATAGTTTAAGATTTTCTGATTCATTATTATTAAAGCTCACTAAAAATAAAAGAGGGAAATTCTGATCAGCTCGCTTCTGAAATGCTCGCTGTGGAACAGAAAAAGGCACAAGCGTTAGAGATATAAGAATGGCAGCCAATTCATGGAGGAAGTGTCAGTGGAACAGGGCCCAATCTTGATCCAATAACATATCTTCTCTTCCTATCTCTTGTACGCCCCCCCCCAGCTCCCCCCGGGCCAGTCAGTTATTTTTAGATAGGCGCCATGTGTTAGAGGAGAGCAATTAACGTAATTGGTCAGGGGAGCCAGGTTCATGTGCATGGCTGAGAGCTCTAGATTGCGTTGGAGAAGCTAATGTAACAGAGACTCAGGGAGCCCAGGCAAAAGGAGAAGGAGGAACATACCTGGCATGGCGATATGGAGAAGGAATCCCCCCATAGTGACAGCCTCCTGTATGCCTCCCTGATCATCATTCTCCTGATCATATCCTACTGGTTCACTACAAAATGCTTCAAGATCCTCAGTGGCATTGAAGGTAGGTGTGGGCTGGGAGGCCCTGGCAGTGGGCAGAAAGGAATGGCTTCTTACATAGTGGGCAGATAGGCAGGCAGGCAGGCAGACACATCTGTGAAAGTGGGAGAGGGACCCTCCCCCCAACCTCCTTCATTCTCACCTTCTTTCCCTTATTTTTAGTCATTTTTCCATTCAGAACTATCAGCATATGTCTTGCATAACTACTTGTCTTCAGTAGCATCTACTCTTTTGCAGATCCCCATTTTCTTGAGAATATCTCCTCCATGTAGGATGCTAATGATCCACAAGGACTTAATTTTTTTTTCAGGGATATCTGATGACGATCATATAATGATCGTGCATCAATGTTTTGTGTTGAAAGGAACATACTTCTTGCTATAGTTGCAAAAGTGCATCCTTAAGAGGAGGATATTTTATAGATTTTTCTGACTGGTCATAGTGGGAATAAAATACTGGGCTATGGCGGCCTTCCTTCTAAACCAGCACATTTCCCTTAAAAAAAAAAAAAAAAAGCTCATGCCAGGATATTACTCCATGGCCTAAACTGAACTCTGGTCTGATGGACATTCTCTGTATTTAAATTTCTGCATGTAGAATTTGTGGAACTCAGTTCCTTCTTTTGATCTGAAAACCTTGAAATCTAAATTCCAGTATCAATTGTCATGGGTGGGGGGAGGTTGGGGGAAGCATTATGAATATGCCCTCTTTAGTTATTAATGGCTGTGTTATGTGGGTTAAATTAGCTTAGCTTCTGAACTTAATGCTTTCTTATTCAGCTCAAATCACTCCTGGAACTGCACAGACTGAACTATATGCATCATAAACAAATGTCTGTTGATTTGAAAGGGAAATAAAAAGCATAGTTTTTGTTTCCAACATTTGCCTGTAAAATTGAGATTTGTAGATATTATTTGCCATAATGTCTATAAAACCCTACAGATGGGACTACAATTGTATCAATTTTCCAAGGTTGGTTCAACTGACACATTACAGAGAGTTGCCATAATCTCTTCTTCCATCATGTTTAAGATCTATGATGCTAGCCATATTGGAGAGGGGGGGGTATGCTCCTTTACAGTTCTTTGAAGCACCTCCTAATTCTTATTCTTGCATAACAAACTGCAGAAGCTTTGACCGAGTTTTCTTTTCACCATTTTATTTTACAGTGCAATTTTGAACACGTGAACATCCAAACACACCTTGTATATTCATGAACATACAAACACTTTTCATGGAAAAGTGAGGTGAAACATTAATTCTTGGAGAGTAGACGTAGCCTGCAGGCAGTATCTCTAGGACAGGAATGAACAGCAATTTTAGATGGATGCTAAATGATCTCCACTGAAGGTTGAACCACAAGGATGCCTCCATTTTCTAGTTGTATTCCCTTCTGAATACTGTATAAGGGAATTTTGGGAGCAATTAGCTTGGAAGAATTGTACTTATTTATATTGTCAATTAATTGGAGATTGGAAAGTTATCTTCTGCATCAAGAAGATAACTCATTTCCCAAAGAGAGATCTATATTCTGTAAATTGAGGAGCTATAAGGCTCAAGAGAAGCTACTGCATTAGTAAAGTAATGAGGTGTTGTGAGTCTATTCAAATTATCGGAAGAGACCAGATTATTGGCATATGGCTACTGCCTTCTCTCAGCCATTGTCATTCAGCACCAAGAAAAATGACCCATCAGTACAGCACACTGATTTAACCAGTACAGTTGTTGAAATTACCATCACTTTCTGTTTTTAAAACACCCCTGAATTCCTGTCCACCGTTAAACTAGTTTCTTGCCCAAGTAATGAAAAACACTGTGAACCCAGGAAAAACATGCCAGCTTAAGACTCCACACACACATCATGTTAAATCATAGCCTTTATCACCATAGTTTATTAAATAAACCACAATCAATAAGGGCCACTATATATGTTGTCATAAACCTAGATATGTGTGCAACTACTTAGGCCACAACATGATGGACTAATTGAAACTTCCAAATAGACTTTGAGGGTAACACAGTGGGGAATGAGTAGCAGCAAGAAAAGGAAACCTATTCCACACATGGGTGCAAGTGGTGCACAAGGCATAATTGTGTTCACTATAAAAGGTCTCTTGGATACAGCTTTAATTTGCTGATCATCAAGCTATAAATCCAAGCGAATCCCTGGATTGCAGTTCACCTCTGCTTTGGAGAATGAACTCCGTTGCCTATCCTTAGAAATGGCGGTCTTTCAAATCCATCATTACTCCAATTCATTGAGATTCAGTTTTGTTTCTCCCCATTCAGACTCTAACATCTTCAAAGCACTGGATAATTCTGCCTGGCCCAGATGTATACATGAGTATTATTACTGACAATGTCTTATCAAAAGCTGATGGATGATTTCTTCCAGAAGCTTCATGAAGGTATTAAACAACAGAAGACTGAGAACCAAGCCCTATGAGATCATTTAGCAGATTTCCTGAGGGCTTGACTTCTCCTTACTATCCCTACAGACTGGACTGACCACTCAGAAAAGAGAAGCACATCAAAACACTGCTTCCCTCCCCACCCTACCCGCCCCCAATCCTTGCAACTATCAGTAGCTCAGAAAGATTTCGTGATCAGTGATACTGAAGGCTGCTAAGAGTCAAACCAGGAGACCAGGTAGAACTAGGAAAACAAATGTTGATTTTGTGTGTGTGTGTGTTAAAACCAGTACTAAAGAAAACCACTACCATGGTCATTTTAGAGTCTTATCTCATCCTACCTAATTTGTAGATTTTGTATTCCACATTAACAGAGCTATTTGTTGATAATTTCTTTATGAATCTGGTATAAAATATCCAGAGTAATGTCACTCATTATAAATAATTCATTCACAGTTTCAGTGTGCTAAGTATTTTACTGTTCATTATCTCATTGCTTCAAGTATCTCTGTGAAGAAAGTCATTATCACATCCATTATAGAGATGGGCATCTGAGACCAAAGATATTTCTGCATGAGATAAAATGCAGATGTTTTTATAGTGGGATAGTCCTGTAACTCTAGATCCTGTGCCAGGAACACTATTATATTTGCATGTAATGGAACTGGAATTATCTTTTCCTTTTGAATGTTAATGCATAGTCCATCTTGGTAATAGACAAATTCTGAGGTACCCTATAATGGAAAAGAAAAAAAGTAAACCGCAGTGGGAGGAGAATTTAGTAAATCTTTATGCCTTGCTTCTAGTTTCAGCTTTTGGGAGGAAACTGTATGAGTGTCACCATATTAAATTATATCCCCTTGACTGAGTCCAAAGGAATTGCCAAAAAAAGAAGGAGAAATACAGATACCTACCTTGTAGTATGTCATTTCTAATCAGCATGTAGCTGTCCAAAAGATAAATGTAGTAGGAAACACAGAGCTGGGTAGAGTACAGAATCAGTGATCCTGGAAACAATTAAGACAAGGTCTTATATTTCATGAGCAGAACACAAGGAAGGAAATCACTATTGTGCGCTGCCAAATTTTTGTGTTCATCCAATGTATTTCTTTCTGGGGATTCCTGTATTGTATTGGGTGATCTCATTCTATCATCTTATATAAAGTCCTATGTTGTTTGTATTCTGGGTTTGATGGATTCACAGACAGCAGGTTGTTTCTAGATGAAACTCCAAAGTCACTACTATTGTAATGTCTTTTATTTGTTTAGCACTTACACAAAGGACAATTTATTTATTAGATTTATATGTGCCACTCAATTTGTCTAGAGGCAACAATGCATGTTAGACCTTTTTTAAAAATAGAATTAATATGCATTCATTTTCATAAATGACATAGGGAACATTCACACTATCAGTTCTGTTCCCCAATTCTAGAAAATAATTTGAAGATTTTCTGCAATCAGAATTGACTTACTGTCATTGAAATGATGAGAATAAGGAGCAAAAATTATTGCCCTGCCCTAAGTTGCTGTATGTCTTGCACTAACACTGTACATTGCACTGTACTCCTATATTCCTACTTCATGCAAGAAAGAGGAATAATTTGTAAACCCATAGCCATCCATAACCTTAATCCATATTACATTATAATGTATGCTGCCTAGAGTCACTTGTTGAAATGGGTAGCTACAGAAATCCATCCATTCATTCTTTTCTTTTTCATGGACTCCTGAACGTTGAAATAAACCAGTGGCACTGATGTAATGATGCTTATTCATTTTCGTTTTAATGACCTTAATGTTATATGCACAAAGTATATAAAGTAAAGGCACAGATGGAAGTACTTTTTACTAATGATATATACCAGGCTTTCCCAATTAGATAACACACTAGAACTACAGTTCCCAGAATTTGCAGACAGCATGGTCAATATAAAATATTTCTCTGATGCCTCTACTTATAGCTTGTCCATTGTATTTAGATGGCCATCAGCTCTAATTTGATAATTAGAATCAGCTAAATCTCATATGTAAAGGTCAAGCATCATAAAAACATGTGCTCAATTTTATATTAATTATGGTCATTTCCATAATCAAAATGAAGCCACTTTGAAAGTAGAACTGAGTAAAAACCACAAAATCTGAGCCTTAGCTTATCAGATATTGTCCTTTTTATTGTCTCTGTTTACTGTAAATTCAGTGGCTGTTCAAATCTAGATCCTAATGAATGCTAATTAAGAAATGACTTCCTTGTGCAGTCTTTTGTTCTAATTTTCAGTTTTATAAGACTGTCTTGACAGTTTCTACAGACACTTGACTCATGAGCTTACTAATTATACCTGAAAATAGGAGTACGAAATTTAACACACATACGTCTCCAACTGCTTTATACACAAGATTTAAATATAGATTTTGAAGTGGTGGGCAGTGAGATAGATGTGATATTGTTTTGTTAAATAAGAAAATTCTGCTTAGCTTTCACTTAACATCAGGAACTTTATCTATATGCATCAATAGGATACAGTAGATTTATCTACTAAGGTTTTATATGTGGGTAAGGATGTAGCATAATTCATAAATAAGATGCCAGTGTGGACACAATTAATATTGGTACTATGGTGACAATTTTTGTGCATTTTAACTTTGAGTATGAAAAACAAATTTCTGAAACAAAGTTTCCTCTTTAATAGCCTTTTTCTTTTGACTTTGAGTCATTCACTTTCTCGCCGTCTGACCTATTGTATTTCACAGGGTTACTCTGGATACATATTGGAAGAAGAGTGGTATGTATGCTGCACTGATATCCTCAAAGAAGTTATACATGTAACAAATGTATAAATAAAACATTTCAGCTCTGTATATTGCAGTTGTTATGTCATTTTTTGACTACTTCTATTTTCCTTCCTATGTGATTGTAATTCAATCAGGAAACTCATGGTGAACATGATTTTATATACATATCCTATCAGGTATGATTTGATGGTTACACCAGTCAGAACAAAATATTCTTCTTATTGCACTGAATCTGATTGAAAGGAGAGAGAGAGAGAAAAAAAGTGTGCCCTTATTTCATGTAATATTCCCTGGTTTCTAGTCAATTTGAGTTGTAAATGTTTGTACTGATGTTTGTGTCTCCTGCAGTTTCATATCTTTCACAAGAGGATGTGAAATTTTTAGAGGGTATAAAATAAACGCAACTTCTTTCAACTTAATTCAGGTACATGTGTTATCAAAGTACTGAAACCTGTCCCTGGAACAGGTGTGAGCAGCAGTTTCAGCATCCTGGACACTTCATCTGCTGCATACTGTGCAACACTGTATTCAGATAGATGACCCAAATACTTTAATATAGAGAACACGATATAAAAGAAGCAGAAGCATTCATAATCTACAATCAGAGTTTGAGACAGACTAATTGTCAGCCTTCCCAGATACTCTAGAAACAAAACATGACCAGGTGAGCTAATTTTACATTATTGTAAGGGTACATTAATAGAATCTTTCAAGCCTGATAGTACTAATATCTTTTTCGGCCTGAGAAGTTAGGGAGGTGCCTTTCTGCCCATCGTGCAACTGTGGGCTGTGCATCCTCTTATCTAATCATTCTCTGGGCAGCATCTCTTCCCCCTGTCTCCCAAGATCATTCCCACATATCATTTAAACTAATGGAAGTTGAAATGTTTAACTATTTTTAATCACAATCCAAGACCTTTCTTTGAAACATAATCTCTTTGCATAATTTTTGAGCATAATAAGCTTTAAAATGGAGAAAAAATACTGATAAAATTTGGAACTCATTTATATTCAGAAACAAATTGTAAAGAGTCTTTTATTATTTTAAATGCTTTAACTTTCCTACAATCATTATGACAGTGGCATAATCGTACTTTTATGGGTGGCTAAAGACTTAAGTTAATTTTATTGATAACTACAGGAGCTTTTTAAAAACCAATATATTCAATCAAATATATTCAATATATTCAATTAAAAACCAATATATTCAATTAAAATTTTGTGGAATATACTGTATGTAGTTTGTTAAATAGTATTATATTATTAGCAAATCAGAGTTACAGAATTCTCATTCTGCAAGCAGACTGGTGATTGCTCTGCTCCGTCCAAGGGCCCTAAAGAAGCTACATCACTGTATGAAAACTTTTAAGAAGTGCATAGAACTGTACGAGTAATCTGGCTTTGGGGTTGGAAGATACAACATAAACTTTCTGAAAGTAATACAGATCAAATACTTAACTATTCTTACTAGAAAGCTATTATTGCAGCAAACATTTGCAATCAAAGTTTTAAAATGTTTCAAAGCTGAATCTGCTCTTAAGAGAGGTTTGTTAATTCTGAAGTCTTAGAATCCTCCATTTTTTGTTCTTGTATGGCTGGGGATATGAGTAGCTGTGGGAGATTCATCTTTGCAGAGGATGGTTCAAGAGTAGTCCATTATTGGGTGTTGAATATTAAATCTGATCCTAATGAGTCTAGTTCATTAAGTAACTGGTTCAAAACTTCAGATTCCCTTGTGGATATTATGGCTAAAGAATCAGCCTAGTTTAGGTACCTGCTGTACTTTGTAACTCTCTTTTAAAGTGTAACTCTCTTTTTATGCCAGTAGAGGGCATTGTAAAGGCCATGTGTCTCCAAAAAGAAGACCGGGTCTTATTTTCTTTTGACCCACCCCAAAAACAACAACAACTAGGCCATCTTTTTGGAGGATTCTAATTATTGACTCACCTTGAAGCAGTGGCACCCACAGCCCTTCTGAGCAGGAGCCCGCTGTTGGCCCACTTCTGTGGCCACATGCCGCCACTCGCACACATCGCCCCGACCTCTGTTTCACCTTCAGATGCCTTCCGGAAAGCCCTCTACAGCCAATAACAGAGCTCCAGATCGTCTAGAACTCCATTATCAGCTGCGGATGGCTTTCCTGAAAGCATCTAAAGGTGAAATGTAGGCCGGGGCAATGCATGTGAATGGCAGCAAGTGGCCACAGAAGAAGCGGCCACAAAAGAAGGCGAGGCAGGTGTTGGGGTGTGCGAGGCCTGGAAAGTAAGGCACCTCCACCCTTCCATCCCCACCCTAGCTTATTTTTTTACTTGTGTGCCTCGCCCCCACCCACTACATCCCAGGGTGGATGGGGTCTTAATTAGGGCTAATTTTGTAGGTGGGGCTCAATTTCGCTGCACACTTGTTGTGCATTGACAATAAAGGATTGGATTGAATTGAATTGAATTTCATTGCATGTGCTCAAAAACGTGACAGGGCTTCTTTTCAAGGTGGGTTGTCTTTTTGGAGAAACAGGGTATTCATTTAGTGACCATTCAAAGTTACAATGGCACTGGGAAAAATGTCTTATGTCCAGTTTTCACACTTATGACCATTGCACCATACCCAAAGTCACGTGATCAAAATTCAGATGGTTGACAACCAAGTCATATTTATGATAGTCACAGTGTCCCAAGGTCATGTGATCCCCTTTGGCGATCTTTTGACAAGCAAAGTCAATGGGAAAGCCACATTCAACACCCATGTTACTAACTTAACTAGTGCAGTGATTCACTTAACAATTGTGGCAAGAAAGATCATAAAATGGGGCAAAATTTACTTAACAAATGTCTCACTTAGCAACATAAATGTTGGGCTCAATTTTGGTTGTAAGTAGAAGACTACCGGTCCTGGTGTTTAATACAAGTAATTACATGTCGATACCTTGTTTATATCTTCCTTGTACATTCTGTGCAATATTTTGCCAAAGTTTCTCTTGCTGGGAGTGTAGAATGGACAAATCATGTACAAAAGGTTAGGTGACTGTTTGATGGGGTACTTCTCATATATAATTCTGAAATTTTTTTGCTGCATCCTATGCCTGTGCTAATAGCAGGGCTAGGCCAAGAGAACCTGTGCTATTTGGGATGTCTGTGTGTGATACTGCCTTATTGGAGGTGTCTTTTAATGATCCCATCAACAAAACTTGTATAGCACAATTATTATTCCTTAAATACTAAGCCTCAGTTATGGAATTAACTAACATGTGGAATACAGGTTTCCAGATCTGATCGTGAAAATACAAGAAAACATGATGAAAGATGGTGATGAATTTGGAGAGTCCCATAAAGATCTATTTAAGAAACTAGATATATTTATCCTAAAGGCTAAGGAGAGATGTGATAGTAATTTTCAAATAATTAAAGGACTGTCACAAGGAAGAAGAAGGTATATAGACCATTCACCATAATTCCTGAGGTCAAGAATCATGAAGTTTTGCAAACAGAGATCCTAACTTAAAATAAGGAAGAATATCCTGGCTGCAAATTCTATTAAACAGCGGACAGTCTATGTCCTGGAATTTTGAGTCCTTAATCATTGCAGGTTTTCAAGCAAAGTTTGGATACCTATTTGTTTGGGATAATATAAAAATGCCTACTTGAAGCAGGAAGCTGCACTAGAAGAGTTAAAAGGTAATTTCATAATATCAGAAGCTGTATATATGTATGTATTATATAAGGCTATCCAACTTTAGAACAGTTCCGAATGATGGAAATAATGAAATCATTACTAAAAATGACAAATAAAAAGAACACAAAAAAGCAATCATCCATTCTAAAAACAGTACAATATACAGAGCCCACCATTCAATGTAATCGAAGTCCTGAGGCAGAGCTAAATATGAACAGGGTGGTAGCCAGATGGAACACAGAGGAAATGTTTTTCCAGAGGGCAGGTGCTGGAACAGAAAAGACATGCTTCCTAGATCCTATCAGATGACACTGTTGAACAGATGGGACCCAGAACATGCCAACTTTGCCTGATCACACAGGTCAGGCAGAAACTATGGAAACACATGGTTCCTTAGATAACTGGTCCTTGGGCCATGAGGTGACAGCCAGCATCTTGAATTACACCTGTAAGCCTGCTGGTACTAGATAAATGGCTGCATTTTATATTTTTGAAAGCAGAAGATCACCAGTTGCTTGCTTATTTATTCTCATAACCCAGCTGCAATTTGTACCTAGATGCAATTCTAGCACTAGCCCAATCATCCAAAGGTCTACTCAGAATTCACCTCTGCTTACTTTTAATTGCAGTCTGGATTTACAGGCATTCATTCCTATGCATATCCATTGAGAAGAAAGCAGACTTTCTCATTTTTCCATTTCTTCCAGGATAGATAAATAGTATAAAACTGTAGCCCAAATAAAAAAAATGTGGAGGAATAAATGATGTGGTGTGGATGGATGGCTTTTCTATTTTAGGCAGTTATCTTTTTTTCCAAAACACTAATTCTTCTTGCTCATCTTGCATCTGACTATGCCAGATGGCCACAAGAGGCCACTCTGCTATAGATATATCTCCATGTACCTGTTTCCCGGGTAAAGAATCCAGATATAGGATATTGATAGTATAAATAGCTGAAGAATGAAACATTAAGAGCTAGCTTGTTCAGGTTTAGATCTTGACTCCTATAAACAGCAATCAGTGTCCATGGGATAACCTGTCAGGATAGACAGTATTGTGAAAAAACATCACAAGTTGCTGAGGTATTTCTGGACCAAAGGATGCAGTTACATTTGTACAATATGCTAACTTTGATTAATGCTGTTGCTGGATTTTTTTTTAAATTTATACTGTAGTTAACACTTTAATTGTTCTGTGAATTTGGCATATCTGGTTAGTTATTTTCAATGTGTTTTGTGAATCTAAAAACTGGATTAATTTCATGATCAGGCTAAGGATTTTTAAATTTTATTTTTATCCCATCTTTAGTACCGGTACTTGCATAAATAATTCAAGATGGTAAACATACTCAATACTCCTTCCTCCTATTTTCCATGCAACAACCCTAGGAGGCGAGTTATTCTGAAAGACAGTGACTGGCCCTATATCACTTGGCCCAGATCTCATGCCTAAGGGTTTGTAGCCTGGTGCCTTAACCATAGACCAAACTGGCTTTCTTTGTTGTTTGAATGCAGCCATTATGTCTAAATTTCTTTTGTCTGTGTACATACAACATGCAGCTTCTTATATCTTCTTCTGTAATCCCTTCCTCTACAGGTAATTTTTGATTTATGGTCATGATTGGGGCCCAAATTTCCATTGCTAGGTGATGCAGTGTTAAAGTTGTAAAGTTTTCATTTTCGCTCTCTGAAGGCAAACACAGAAAGAGTGAAGAAAAGCTTCTTTCCACAGGCAATACGGTCACTAAATCAGACACCACCAGAACACTAAGGATCATAATGATTG
>JAEANM010007463.1:0-17707 GCA_017656035.1 Myanophis thanlyinensis | reverse complement strand
AAGCATTTCACTGCATATTGTACCATGTATGATTGTGCATGTGACAAATAAAATTTGAATTTGAATTTGAATTTTATTTTGTGTGGCCATCATTATTTCCCAGCACTGCCTTAACCTTCTTGGGAATAGAGTTCACCAGAGTTTCACAGGTTGCAACTGGAGTCCTCTTCCACTCCTCCATGACAATATCACAGAGCTGGTGGATGTTAGAGATCTTATGCACTTTCACCTTCCGTATCAGGATGCCCCACAGATGCTCAATAGGGTTTAGGTCTGGAGACATGCTTGGCCAGACCATCACCTTTACCCTCAGCTTCTTTAGCAAGGCAGTGGTAATTTTAGATGTGTGTTTGGGGTTGTTATCATGTTGGAATGCTGCCCTACAGTCCAGTCTCCAAAGACAGGGGATCATGCTTTGCTTCAGAATGTCACAGTACATTTTCATGGTTCATGGTTCATGGTTCCCTCAATGAATTGTAGTTCCCAAGTGTCAACAGCATTCATGCAGCCCTAGACCATGACGTTCCCACCACCATGCTTGACTGTAGGCAAGACACATTTGTCTTTGTAATCCTCATCTGGTTGCCACCACTCATGCTTGACACTATCTGAACCAAATAAGTTTATCTTGGTCTCATTGGACCACAAGACATGGTTCCAGAAATCCATGTCCTTAGTTTGTTTGTCTGTGGGCTTTCTTGTGCATCGTCTTTAGAAGAGGCTTCCTTCTGGGATGAGAGCCCTACAGACTAATATGATGCAGAATATGGTCTGAGCACTGACAGGCTGACTCTCCCAACCTCTGCAGCAATGCTGGCAGCACTCATATGTCAACTACTTTGGTCAGCCATGGCAAGGCCTGTCCTGAGTGAAACCTATCCTGTTAAACTGCTGTATGGTCTTGGCCATCATGCTGCACCTCAGTTTCAGGGTCTTGGAAATATTCTTATAGTTTAGGTCATCTTTATGTAGAGCAACAATTCATTTTTTCAGAGAATTCATTGCCACAATCTGCCATGTTGAACTTCCAGTGACCAGTATGAGACAGTGAGAGTGATAACACCAAATTTAACTCACCTACTCCCCGTTCATGCCTGAGACCTTGTACCAGTAATGAAGCCACGAGTATCAACTCCGCCTTCTCCTGTCTCATCTTGTGGATCAACCCTGTAATTAGCACTATGGTGGGAAAGGCATATAGCAGGCCTTTCGGCCACTGGCAGCAGAGTGCATCCGCATCCTCTGCACCCGGTGATGGAAATCTGGTTATGAATCTGTCTAGCTGAGCATTTTGTGGCAATGCGAACAGATCAACGCACAGCTGCCCGAAGTGACTCACTATCTGATGGGAGAGCTGTGCTGCAACCTCCATTCTGCATGGTCTATCGTAGTGGTCTATCCTGCTTAACCAATCCGCCTGGACGTTGGATACTCCCAAAATGTGTTTGACCGTCAACATCCGGACATTCTGCTCTGCCCAAGAACAAAGTTCTTGAGTTTCCTTCATGAGGACTTTCGACCTCGTACCCCCCTGTCTGTTTATGTGCACCTTGGTCGTGATGTTGTCCATGAGTATGAGGATGTGTTGGTCCTGTACTCTGTCTTGGAATGCCCTGAGCGCCAAGTGAACTGCTCTCAGTTTCAGCCAGTTTATGCTGTGTGTGAGCTCTTCCACGGTCCACTCCCCCTGGCACACTTGGTTCTGCAGGTGGCCCCCCCACCCGAACAGGCTGGCATCCGTGGTGATCGTAACCTGGGCTGTCACTCTGAACAGGGATCCCTTGAGGATATTTGACGACACCCACCACCCGAGGGAGTTCAGGACCTCCTGGGGAACCTTAACCCTGCGAGGTGAGTGGCTGCAACCCTCCTTCTGATATGGGAGCAGAAAACATTGTAGGGGCCTTGTGTACAGTTGAGCCCAAGGGACAATGCCTATACAGGACACCATTGTACCCAATAGTTTGGATAACTTTTCCAACGTCACTTCCCTGCCCCCCAGAATCCCCTGAACCAGAGTACAGAGGTTCTCCTTCCATTCCTATGACAGGAAACCATGCAGTTGTTTGTGTCTATCACTGCCCCTAAATGTTGTAGGCAGGTTTCCAGTTTATCGAAAAACTGTGGCACCCCAAGATTCGGATTGTGTCTCGCAGGTCTCGTTCCGCCATGGAACTGGATGACATGATCATGATGTGATTGAGGTAACACTGGATCCAGACAAGTAGGGTGTGCAGACAAGCAGTCAGCACCACTAGCAACTTGGTGAACACCCGCGTTGCTGAGGAAGGGCCAAATGGTAGGGCCCTGTACTGGTAATGCTTCCCGCGGTAACAGAACCTGAGGAACCTCTGGTGGTCCAGGTGAATTGGTACATGTAGATAGACCTCTGTAAGGTCGATGGAGAACAGCAGGTCTGTCTCCCTGACAGATTTTAGAATGCTCTGTAAGGAGTGCATTTTGAATCATCGATACACTAAGTATTCATTGAGCCCTTTGAGGTTCAGTATCGCTCTCCATCCTCCGGATGCCTTTGGGATGACAAACAGAATGGAATAGAACCATTGGCCTCTTTGATCTGCCGGTACGAGGTTTATTGCCCTGATCTCCATCAGGTGCTTGATGGCTTCCCTCATGAGCCCTCAGCCTGCTCGATTTTGGGGTGTGTGACAGGCTCGGAATGTGTAAGGGAGAGGGCAGAAGAATTCTAGACGAAGTCCATAACATATGGTGCGTTTTATCAATTCGTCAGTTGTGGTCTTGTCCCATCGATCGGCGAAGTACGCAAGACAGCCACCAATGCTAGGGCCAGGCTCCCCGTCATTTTGATTTGCGATCGGGTTTGCCCCGGCTCCTGTGAAAGGACCGCTTGAAAGAGTTGTTGTACAAGGTGTTGTACTGCCTGCCTTGGTATCCCTTGTCCTGCTGTCTGTCGTTACGGCTGGACGAGGATTGTTGGCTGGTTGAGGGCCTATCATGGTGTTCTCAAAAGGGCTGTTTGTGGTTATAGGTGAACTTTTTACGCCTCCCACCCTTCGCAGTGATCACCATCCTCTTCTTTCTGTCTTTTGATGTTACGAGGGCGGGCTGTAGTGCATCCCCAAATAACTTCCCCACTACAAAGGGGGCTGAAGCCAGCTTCAACTTTTTCTTTATCTTGGCTGGCCAGTTCCACAGCCACACCAGGCGTCTGGACATGATCGAGGTGCCCAGTGCCCTGCCGCAAAATTTGGTAGTGTGTAGGGTCGTGTCTGCAGAGAATTCTATTGCTGCCACTATTTTGTTGATGTCCTGGTGTACATGGAGGTTGTCAGCAGGAATCCTTGCCTGAGCCATAGTAGCGTGGCCTGGTTGAAGAAGGAGGCCAAGGTAGCAGCCTTAATCGCCCAGGCTACCATCTGGTAACCTCTAGATATGACCTGTTCCAACCTACGGTTGTCAGCCTTTAGCACCTTCTCTGGGCCTGTGATCAAGGCATCCGCTGATGCCAAGGCCACTAGTGGTTCATCCACTTCTGGCAGTTGAAGCACCTTTGCTATGTTCTCCGTTAAATTGTAAAAATGATGTTCCGACGCAAGGGGTGGCTGTCCAGCTGCCGGAACTGTCCATTGCTGTAGTTAAGTGTCCCGGAAAAGCAGAGGGGATGGGACTTCCTCCATCTTTATCGCCATGGAGTTGAACAAGAAATGTTTAGCCTCACTCCTTGTTGACCCTGACTCTGTCTGACTGGGGGTCTGACCCCCCAGCTCTGTGGTAAACTTAGCCTTGTTCAGCAGAGTACTAAACAGGGCTGCTTTGAACAGCCCAGATGACGTGGGTTGTTCGTGATGTTCCTTCTCATCTGCTGATAGCATTTGGGTCTCCTCCTTGGAATCCACTGAACTGTAGTCAGATACCGAGGAGGACTCCTCCCCCACCTCATTTTAAGGGTGAGGAGGTGAACCCCCTCTCCCAGCTATAGCCAAGAAAGGTCCAGGTGTCTCCTCTGGTTGCCTGGCAGTAGGGGCGCCATTCAGCACCTTTGTTATCATGTGTTCCAGATTTTCCATTCGAGAAAGGAGGAACCTGTCTCCTGGGCTCAGGTCAGGTGATTCTGGTAACGTGGCGAGGCATGATGTGGGTGCCTCTAGGGGGATCCCCAGGTCCCCCACGTTATCCTGTGTGTCCCCTCTGCCCAGGTTCTGGTCCGCCGGGGCCCTTGCAGCACTGGTGGGAGACAAGGCCAGGGACTCTCCGGATGTTCCATTGGTCGGACAAATTTGTGTCCCTTGTCCTTTTGGCAAGGATATAGGTCTATCCTTGCTTTGGGTTCTTGCGGATTTGGCCTCCACTGAGGTCTTTGTCGTTGCTTCGATCTGTCCTCCTCATTGGGTCTGGCCCCCTTCCGGGGTATCTTGGCCTTGCTTTTATGCTTCACCTCCGACCCGAAGGATGTATGCTTACACTTGACCATGCTCTTGCGATGGGTGTCTGGCTGTGGGGACAAGCCTGCCCCAACCACAGACTGTGAGGAACCTGAAGAAAAATACAGGATGAGGTTACTCAGTTGCATAACCCACCCTTCTCATTTTTACAAATTTTGCAGGCGTTTTAAAAAGGGGGGAGGGGAAGAGGCCCCCCACTGGATTTGCCCCCTTAATTGTGTTTGTGGGGTGGGGGGTGGGATGGGATGGGAGGGGGGTGAGCCTCCTCCATCCCTCTCCCCCCAAATATGTTACTGAGATCCCTATAGTAGGATCCCTTGCCCATGACGATTATAGCCCTCTAACTGCCAAAAAAGGGGAGGGGGGCTCCATAAGGCCCCTCCCCCATGACTTCCCAGTGCGAGGGATGAGGTGGATCCACTTGAGGGGGTGATCCCCCACACCCTAGGAAACTGGCAGGGCTGCACACAAGATTTGTTTGCTGGGAAGCCCCTTTCTGGGCTCCTAGTGTCTCCAGCATGCTTACCTTTCACCACAGCAGCTTTGGAGGGAATCCCCCACATGGAGGGGGGATTCCCAAGCCTCCTGCAGCCCTGCAGGATTGCATGGAGGTTCCGGCAGGTTCCCAGCCCCGGCCAGTGCAGCGCAAATGCTGCGTAGGAATCCCCCATATGGGGGGGATTCCCTGTGCTCCCGCAGCCCTGTAGGGCTGCACAGAGCTTTTGGTGACTGGGAGGCCCATCCCCAGGGCCCCCAGCCTCCACTGCCACTGCGGATCGCTGTGGATCGCCGTGGATCGCTGCGGGGGGAATCCTCTTGGAGGGGGGGGTTCCCGGCATGCCTGTCGCCTGGCAAGATGGTGCAGAGCGCTTGGTGCCTGCTGGCCGCAGCATCCACACTGCGGTGGGTATCTCCCTGTTTGGGGGTGATTCCCGGTGCCCCCAGACATCCTCCGCCTTGCAGATCGGGCAGTGCCCACCTCCCCTGGTTGGGAGGGCAGCTGGAATTCCCCTCGGAGGGAATCTCCAGCGCAACCCTGCCACCCCAAAACAACACAAGACACCACTGCCAATCCCCCTCTCCAGACCCAGGCTCAAACCCATCCTGCTTCACCAGCTGTCATACCCCCCAACCCCAAAGCCAAACAAGCTGACACACAGCAAGAACACAGACCCAGACCTCAAATTCAAAGCCAGACCAAAGCCCAGAATGCTACATCACAGCCACCCACTCAGGACATTACCCAAGCTGTTACAATACAAGAGGCTAATGGAAAAGAGATCAAGACACAAACGACCGAGAAGGTTACAATAACGACCCAGAAGATTACAGTAATGACCCAAAAGATTATGATGTAGGACCAAGGACACCACAACAAAAGAACTCGCAAGGCCATCACACAGCCAATTATACCAACATTAATTCCATCAATTAATCAAGAGGCAGCAGTGCAGCCAACCAGCCCAGCACACCACGCCCCCCCACCAGTATTTAAAGAGAGACAGCAGCTCCGGTCACACACTTCTTGCACTGGCATGAAGCAGAAGGCACCAGCCTGAAGATGGCGAGTGGGATCTCACCAAAACGTTGTGAAGAGATGCTCAAACTTACATGGGAAAAGACCCGAATAAACCTAGACCTGCATACCTGCACCCATGAAAATCATACATATATGAAAATTTCATTATGTTGATGGGATAGTATTTTATCAAAATATATATCATTCCATAATTAATGTGTTAAGAGGCATTTCAATATTAGCTCTAAATAAATATTTTCTTCAGACAGATTAGTTAAAGAGGAAAACAATATGAGAAAATTGAAATTACCTACCGAAGATAATGGTTTTAATTTAACATATTCCCTCCAAAATGGACTTTTATTTTATGATTGCATCTCTGTGGAATCAGCATTTAGTAGAACATCAGCTTGTTTATGTGTGTTGTGTGTGTGTGTTTGTGATGGGTCATGGGTTGTGTTGATATTGATTTTCATGAATGTTTTATTTATGAAAAAACTATAAAACTGGAAGATAAAAATATCCTATTGAAAATATGGGCAGAATATGGGATGCATATTTTAAATCAATTACTTTGCTTTAAGTTCTTTTAAAAAAAGTATAACTTCAAATGGAATTTCATTGCCCTAATTCACAACAGTCACAATACAATCAGTTGAAGCATGTTTTAACATATTATTCTGAAAAAGATGCTTTCACTATGTTCTTTCATTTGATAGAATCAGTGTCTGAAATTCAACTCCCATGTTTTTTGTGTCAAAGATTTTTAAAGTTGACATTAAAGACATGTATGGCTATGGAAGAAACAACTGAAATATGTAATAGAACATCAAGGGTTGTAGGTGTTAAAAATATTAATTCAGCTTCAGTAAATTTAAAATCAAAGCTCATCAAAATTCATTAAGTAAATTATATTTGAAGAGATGAGTGTTATAACTTTTGTATTAGCAATGATTGAGGTCATTAATTCATCTAATTTGGTCTGATAAATCATTGCCATTTATTTCAATGAACATAAGTAGATTTAGGAGTATTATTTTAATTTAAAGATGTTAATATTATGTTAAATTATATCCCAAAACTTTGAAATCAGATTATTTTTGAGATGTTATTTAGCTGGGGTGTTGCTAAAAGAATTACTTTGAGATATTGGAAATGTACTGATATTCAACATATCAAGAATGGCATTTAAGAGATATAATTTATTAACTATTAAAAAGACAGCTTTAGTATTAATAAAAAATGATTCAATATGTTTTTGTCATGCATATATGGTACACCTTGTAATGTTACAAAATTGTTATTTTGATTATTTTTAATGTAGATTTTGCTATTAATTTAATATTTTATTTGTATGAGACATATACAAATCTGTTTCTGTCTCTGGGGTTTTTTGGGGGTGGTTGTTGTTGTTAATAAGCTGTATGTTTGTATTTTTTCAAATTTAATATTTTTTTAAAAAATCTTTTCATGTATACTTTGGTCCCAACCTCTATTTATCCCTAAAAATTAAGACAACAAATCATCTTTCTCTGTTTTTATACTATATGGCTATTGATATTACAGTGTTTTAAAATTAAGTAAATTCAACTGAGTTGAGATATAATAGCTTATTTGTGATTTTAGAAATACATTGACCATTATAGAGATGTAAGCAATCAGTTAAAGATCCAAACATCAAGAGGGCAAGAACAGTCCCATGCTGAAATATCACTCTCAAGAGACATAAAACATCTAAAATATGATTTAAATAGTTCATATCTAAAATATGATTTAAATAGTTCATTAGAAATCACAGAACCGAGCAAGATGGATGAGTCATGGCTACACATAAGCCTACCTAAAGCATTTATTCATCTTCTATTTATAGCAAGTTGTACATCAAAAGTGTTTAAAATTCAGCTTATAAGTTTATCCATTTCCTTCTTTCAGCTGAGGACTGTTGCACCCAGCATGTTCATCAATCAAATGATAAGCTCCAGGAGATTTTTAGAAGCCAGGACTAATCACCCAAGAATATAGCATTTGCTGTTTCTTGCAACTTTATTGTATGACTTGCAATGTTTGGCATTTAATCTGTTGGAATGCTTCAGCTTCCCAAATCAGATGATAATAGAAAAATTTATTCTTTGTGTTATTAAAAGAACAGTTTGACATCTTCATGACATTTTACAAAGGAGGTATGTTTGTCAGTTGTTAATTCTAGATTTTGTGTAGGTCACAAAAGAGATTTAAAGGAAATCTATATAGAAGTAATGATGAAATTCTATGATAAATTGTAAGGAATAAAAAATTGATATAATGCTTTCTAGGTCCAAAAAAACTTATGAAGGAAGGAAGGAAGGAAGGAAGGAAGGAAAGAGATTATGATGAGTCAGATTCTGAGGGAAGTCCTGCCTTAGCACTTGGCCACCAGCAGCCCTGCTGCCTTTCACCATCCCCTTGTCTCTCTTCCTGACCTCTCCTGGTGATCTCCCATCCTATTGCTGAGGATGCTTTAGTTACAAAGCCGGGTCTCCTCACATTGAGAGGGAATGGGCCTCCCTCTGGCCCACACACATTGCCCTCCTGCATACACCATGAGCAACATGCCCAAGGAGAGCAAATACAACAGCAGCAGCCTTGAGGAGGAGGTAAGCACAGCCAGGTACCCCTTTGGGGAAGCAGGGCTGAGCTGTGGGGTCCTAGTGCCCTGGGAACTTGAAGGCCAGGCTGGATGCTTGCCCTCTGCTGCCTAGGGCTCTGGGCAGCCTGCGCTGCTGTCCGGGGTCCTTTGCATGGCCTGAGAGGGACAATGAGGCTCCTCTGCAGGACAAGGGTTTGGCACTCACCCTGGTCTTGCCTTCCTCTGCTGGAGACAATGGATCCCCCCAGACCTACCTAGACCATCACAGGCACTCCCCCAGCACGAGAGATGTCAAACTGGCCACCAACACCATCCCAGCCACACCCACTTTGGCCATGACCACCCAGCCACATCACCACCCAGCCAGTTATTAGGGCAGAGAACCAGTTGTTAAATTATGATAAGCAAATAATGAAAGAGTTCGATGTTGTAAGAAAGAAAAAGAAATCACCAAAGGGCCTTCAACTGAATAAAATTACAGAGAGATTTGCTTTTTCTCTCAGTAATGGAACATTAAATTCATTAATATAAATAACATTAACTAATTTCTGTAAGGATTCTGTAGAAAAATCCTCACTTTTCCACCTTCCAGACTAATTCTAGAAAAGCCCTTTGCTAGAAGTACTTATGGGCTGATATAATTACAGATATAGTTACATTTTTACAAATTTTACAAATTACAAATACAGTTACATTTCCTAACATTTAAAATGTAATCTGTTTTCTAAAACAAATAGATCAAATATTAGTATCTAGTGCACACAGGTAGAAAGGTAGAAAAAGTAGAAAATACCATAGTGAACTTGGTATTTAAGCTGTAATGCAGGGGTCCCCAACCCCTGGGCTGAGGCACACTACTGGGTCGTGACTTTTTTGGAACTGGGCTGTGAGAGCAGCAGGCTGGTGCACATGCACATGCAACTCAACTTGCAACTCTTATAACCACTTCCAGCTGAGAAAAAAAGGCCCAACAGGTTTAATACAAAGAATTTTTTGATGTATGTAACTTAAAGGTTTGTTTCAACTTCTTCAGTTTCTTCAATTTATTTAATCTGTTACAATTATTTTGAGACCATTCTTGCAGCTTTTATTGCCTCTTAAAAGCCTCTGTCTCTTATATTTTGCTAGCAGCTGGCTTGTTCAAAACAGTATTTTGTTATGGCTACAATGTAGCAATATAACCAGCAGGTATTTCCAAGGTCAGATTCCCACTTTCTATTTTCTCCTTTTTTTTCAGCACTTTTTTTGGAAATTCCTCTGACCCCTAGATGGCACTGCTGCACTATTTTTCTCTTCAGCCTACAATTTAAAAACCTCTGGAACACAGAAAAAGAAAAATTCCTTTTATTATTTCTTCCCCAAATTACAGTCTAATAATCCAGTTTGTGTTTTGGGAGTCTTCAACGTAAAGGTACCAGTCTGCCCATTTTAACCTTCTTTTCTTCTCTTTCTCAGCTCCAAATACTCTTTTAAAATTTAAAAATGATTATGGCTCTCAGGTTTTTCCCCGCCACTTTTTCTTCCAGAGGTGGAATTAAAACAAATTTCCACCTCTTCTCCTGGCCCCACTTCTTACACTATTCCCTTGGGGGATCTTCTCTTACAAGTTCTTAAGTTCTTAATATTCTAATATTAGTATCTCATCCAAGCTGGTCTTGCAGTTCTTCATTTACTGCTTCCTATGGCTGCCAAAGCTATGGTCTGGCCACGATGGCCATCACCCACCTCCTGCTGGAGCGGAGAGCTTTCTGAGCAGATCTGGGAGTTTTCAACCTCCCAGACCCCTCCAGCACCTGCTCTACCTCTTCATCTCACCTCTGGTGAGACTTAGATCCACAGGGACCTCCAGCAGCTGGGATTCCATGCGTTTCTCTGCAGAGCCCTGCAGAGTCACATCGTCTTGCCACAACGTCAGCCTCCTTCTCCTTGACATGCACTGTTTTCAAGTGTAGCCACACTTCCTTAGCAGTTTTCAAATTAACTATGTTCAGGAATTGCTCATCTTCTAAACTCAAGATTATGTAGACCAGTGCCTTATCATACTGCCTTTGCTTTGCAGCTGCTAATGGTCATAAAAGTAACAACAATACTCTACAGCTACTTTGCCTTCAGGAAACATTCCAGCTTTGCAGCCCAAACAATATAGTTCTTCTGTCCCAATCGAGGCAGAGAGCTCTCCTGGAATTCAACAGCCATCTTGCAAGCTTTTCTCTGCCTTGCTTTCTTCTTTTAACACAGGCTGTCTCTTCAGCTTAATTACAGTTCAGTCTTTGTGTGCTCTGAGCCCATAACCTGTCAGAGTTTGCATATTCCGATGCATATACAAGTAAATGAATTTCTCTTTATATAAAACATATGAAGTAAATATACAATACCAAAGCTCTTTCAGAATGGTAGCAAATACAAGCAGAGCAGAGAGGAGTTTAAGTTTCACTTCAGAGATGCAGCATGCTCAGACTTGTTTCAGTTTCTGTTTCAGTTTCTGAGCACAGACTTAAGCCCTGCCCAGGCTCCAGACTTCCTTGCTCACACAGTAAATACTGTTTGTTTCCAGTCAGCTCCCATTGACTGATATGTTGCTATGTCTTTCCCAGCCTGAACTATCAGTTCTGACAGATTCTCAAAACAACTTTACACCTGTGGATTGGCTTATTCAACACCAGACTGAGGGGAGGGGTTTCTAACTACTTTACCCTAACGGAATTGCATGGAAATACTTAGATCCTTCTTCCTTTGTCTTCCTATCACTTTCCTTCAATGAAAGGTTTTTTTTGAAATGTTAATTGTTTCAAGAGTTCTACTTTCTTGAGTGGAGAGGAGATGCAGGCCCTTATAGCTATATTTCTTTTGTAAATTGAAAAGTATATTTCAACAAATATATGGTACTATTTCTCATATTTGAGAGGAATTATATATTGTTGAAAAATCTGCCAGAGGGTAAAAATATTTGTAATAAAATATTATTACCTTCAGTAGAATGAGCATGATTAAAATTACCAATAGGGAGAGTAAATGTTTTAGTTTTTAATAAAACAGACTGAAGGAATATGGTCATGTGCAGAGACTACAAAGTACTTTAAAAAAGGAATTCTATAAATATATACCGCCGGTTAGCTGAGTATCTTTTGCTTTGACAATAAATGTATACATGCGCACATTTTGTCACAATATCCTTAGTTTAACCAATTTCAACATTAATTGACTGAACAGAAGGGAAAATTTACTAAATGTTGTGATGGGTTTAAAGTGGCTTCAATTTATCATTTAAAATAATTCTATTCTAATGACTCAATTTGATTTTGTGATGCTAAAAATAGATGCATTTCTTCAAGTAATCCTTGATTTATGATAATTGAGCCCAAAATTTTTGTTGTTAAGTAAAACATTTGTTAAGTGAGTTTTGCCCATTTTACGACCTTTCTTGCCACAATTGTTAAGTGAATCACTGCAGTTGATAAGCTAGTAATATGATTTTTAATTGAATCTGACTTCCCCATTGATTTTGCTTGGTAAAATGTTGCAAAAGGTGATCACATAACCTTGGGACACAGCAATGATCATAAGTATGAACCAGTTGCCAAGCATCTGAATTTTGATCACATGATCATGGGGCTGCCATGAAGGTTGTAAGTGTGAAAAATGGTCATGTCACTTTTTTCCAGTGCTGTTGTAACTTTGAATGTCATGAACTGTTGTAAGTGCAGGACTATCTGTACATAGAACAAATAAGACAATGAGGCTCCTCGTCCAAGATGGCTGCTGAACAGTAGGAACTGTAGGTAACAGGTGAGAACATGGGAAGTAAGATGGCAAAGAAGTATAATTATTCATACATTTCCCAATTGGGTATTCAGATATTGTAGTATAGTTTTAGCTCTCTAATTATATAGTAGCAGACTCCAAAATACAATTATGTATCTTGAGCCATAACAACTGAACAAAATCTTGTCATCAAACTGCAGTATTTATTACTGCATTATGTATTTCACAAAGTTATACAGTGTATAGTCTTCTATTTCCCTAGAGTTTAGCCAATTATGTTAACAGGGCAGGCCCCACTGTTTCAAACTAATTTTGCTGGAAGAAGCACAAAGTCTGTTTGTATTTCTACAGGCAAAAGAAAATGTAAGTTAAATCTTAGAAGCAGAAAAAGCCATATATTCCTTATCCTTATCTTGTTTTAGTAGGCAGTCAATTATACACAGTCTTTGTCTTGTTATGAAATTATTCTGGACTTTTAGAATGGCTTCTCCAAAGGCCTCAAGCTAAACAAATTATCTCAAACATCTGCTAAGGAGTTCGGATCTTCAGCAATATTTTCCTTTTCTGACTGTGGCATGCCATTGTCTAATTTCTAAAATGTCTGCTCTTGCCCCTATCTCTCTTCCAAACAGAGCTTCCTGATTCTTTGGTTCCTCTTTTAATTATCTCAAACTACTCCTCCCTTGGCTTATTTCACCTATCCTTATTACTTTTAATATTATCACTTTTATATCATTTTGTACTATTTGTTGATTGTTCTATTTTTACATCAGCTTTTTGAATTGGCTCCTCCTCTTCTTGAGCATCTTGATCACTCATAGTCTTTTGTGTTATATTTCCCAGTTTTTTCTCCATTAACTCCATTCAATTCATTATGTCCTTGCACTTTGTTAAAATAACTCCCTTGTGCTTTGAATCATTGATGCCATCTCCTCCTAAATGCTCATTTTTTTTGGTGGAGCATCTCATGAAGTTTTATTGTGTCCCTTTTTTATCCAGTAATCTAACAATTATATATTCAAATACTGAATCACTTTTCAAACAATTCAATAATTTCAGATCTTTATATCTCAAAGTTAATCAACCTGTTCTTCTGAATAGTCCCAAAACTTTTTCTGAATATCCTTAAGTCATTTTGTAGTTCAGTCTTATGTTATATTATAATTTTAGGGGGTCTTTTACTAATAATATCCTTCTTTTTTCACTTTGACATCTCCAGCAATTCAAGCTTTTCCAGATTTTAAAAATGTGTGTGCTTCCTTTCATCAGCAGGTGACACTATTGAGTTAGGTTTCAATATTAAACAAATTTTTCTTCTGGTGTTCACCATTTAAAGATAGTATTGATCTTTAAGTAAATAATTCCAGCATTTTAAAATACCTATCCAAAACAACGCCTGTCCAATTTAAAAATCCAATTTTCTATATTTTTAATAATTTTTTTGCCGTCCCATTTTAGTCTTTACCTTCTGTTTTAAGCTTTTCCTTTTTCTCCAAAATTTGAGTCGCTGCCACTTTAAAAGTAATTGTGAGTCTCTCTCTTCTTAGATAGTCTTTTGGGGTTCCAAATTTAAGTAGAAAAAATTCTTCTCACCCAGTTCCAAAAACTATTTACCAACTCTGCTCCTGCACTGTGCTTAGTTGTTCTTCAGCTGTCCCAGCTTCATGGCAGTCATCTTAGGCACCCTCTTCTCACAATGGTGTAGAGGGAAAAAGAGCCCAGGGTTCAGCAGAAGAGTTGCGGTCTCTCTGTGACCTCACCAGGCACCCCTCCTTAGCTTCACTACCCTTACAGGGTGGCTTTGGGCTCCTTCTGGAGCCCACAAGCAAGCAGAATCCAGCACAGAGAAGGAGCATTCATTCTCCATGTCTGTTAATGCCGTGACATCAGCTGGAAGTCCCCTTGTTTTCTTCTTTAATTTGTACTCAGTAATAAGTCTCTTGTAGGTCCACTTTTGTGAACTTTGCCAGGTGGGCTAGTAGGTCCTTCATGGGGGGGGGGGGGAGTGGATATGTTTTTTTCCAGGCATACTGTATTTATTCCTCTAAAATGAACACAATGCCTCATCAACCCATCCTTTTTCACTTTAAAGAGGACCAGAACGGCCACTCTGTATTTGGTGAGTTAGCTCTGTCATTTCTTGAGAAGTCATGGAATATATTTTTGGTTTAAGCAGTTTAGCCCTTGGTATAAATTCTATTGCACTGTCGGTGGGATGGTGGGGGGCTCAGCGCATTGCATTCTTTCTCAATAAACACCTCAGATAGGTCTCGTATTCCTTAGGGACCTGGGCCTGCCTGGAAGTGGTGTTGAGGTGGTTGCAGTGGTCTTGGTTTGTTTAGTGTCACTCAGCTGCAGGATGGCTCACTTAGCAGTTTCTCTGGGAGTGGGGGAAGAGGGTCTATTCCCAGTTTCAGTTTTCTGCAACCATCTTCCCAGGAGATGGTGGGGCCTCATTTATCTAGCCATGCTAGGCCTAGGATCACTGCTTCTGTAATTTTTAATGCCACCATGAAACAGATGAGTTCCCAGTGCTGGCCCATTTCTAACCTGATGGGCTCGGTGAGGGTGGAAGGGGTCCACCTATCAATGACCTAGCAACTTGTTCAAATTGTATGGGGTGGGTCAAGGGTTTTGTCCAGATTCCAAATCTTAGGACTAGGGGTAGGCTGATCAGGCAATGGGTACAACCCATGTCTATGATTGCTTCCACTTCCGCCTGTGCTCCTGTTTTGGGTACCACTAGCCTTGACTAGATAGCAAATGGACGGATGGCTTAACTTACCATCAGGTTGTCCTCTCCCTCATTGTCAGTCATAGACCATTGGCAGTTGAGTTTCCTGGGCCAGAGTTCCTTTTTTCCCATTGGGGGAGGGAGACTTCAACAACTTGTCAAGAAAAATTTCCCCTCTCTGTAGTCTTCTATGGTGGCTTGTTTGGCTTGGCTGTGTCTCAAGTCCTCACCTTTGGCAGGGGGTTGGAGCCAGACACTCGGCCACTCAGTGACCCCGCTGGCCACATCAGAAGCACTTGATTGGCTGCATTGAAATTCTTCTCAGTTGTTTGTCTGCTCAGCGATGGCCTCAGCCAGGCTAACTTCAGAGTTGACAATATTCTTTAAAGCAGCAAATATTTTCATAGTAACAACTGGTTAATTCTGGTCATTGCTATCATATTTAGTACCAAGAACTATTTTTATAGCTAGAGTAATTCTGGGAAAATAATGGTAGACTAGATGGACAGATGAAGAAAAATGTACATGTATTATTTAACAATATAGATCCAAATGAGGCTGTTGTAAGAAATGCAATAATAAAGGAATTGAAAATTGCATAAAAATGGCAATCTGATAATGCTTCTTTACAAATGTATTGTATTGGCTATAGTGTCAGCTAGCCTGATGCTTGCTGCCATAGAATGGGGGAGGGAATAGGAGGGAGATTACATTGCAGCTTTGTACCGCTGTTATTTGAAGGCTGAAGCAGTTGGCTCTGGTATGCGGTTGCCTAGCTACAAGGAGGTTGGGCTGTATACTGTGTTTGATGTTGATGTGCTCCTGCATTTCCCCCTCATAACTTGCTTGAAACCATTTGCTTTCAGTTTGTTCCTAGTAAAAGTACTTCTCTCTACATTTATGGAGCCAATGATTTTTCTTTTCTAGGAAATGAACAGAAGTAGCCAAGGATTTTTCTTTCCTAGGAAATGAACAGAGGCAGCCCTGACATTAAGCAAACTATCCTTTAATGGTCATCCAGGAGACAGCAGTCTACCATGGGGATCAAGCATCCAATGTCCACCAGAGGGGTGAGCTGGAGGAAATTGGAACTACAGCTGGCTCCCCCACTAGACCACACCAAACTCTAGGTGAGGCAGAATGGCAAGAGGAGCTGGATTTCAGTGAGAAGCCTATCAGGCTCAGGTGGGGCAAAGGGAAGATCCTCCCCTAGAGGAAGCCATGCTGAACCAGGCCCAGTTCCTGATACAACAGGTTAGAGGGAGTCAAAGAGTCCAAGAGCCTCTTGCACAGGCAGCATCTCAAGCTTCATGGGTCGTCCCAGACCAAGCTGCACAAGCCATCCCACCTATAGGGGCCATTCCTTGAAGGCATCAGATCCCAAGGGTCCCAGTCTTGGAAGTTAAGTATGGGAGAGACCCTGAGCAATTGGGGTTCTTCCTGGTGCAAGTCTAAAACTTGCAGGAGTATGGGGCCCAACTGGAGATGGAAGAAGCCCGGATAAGATGAGTAACCATGGCCCTGGAGGCAATGGTGGAAGACTGGTTTCCTTCCACAATTACAATGCCCCGAACTGCAGAACTATGATCAATTTATGGCAGCCCTTTACCAAGAGTTTAAGGATTCACTGGCTGAGAGCAAGGCTAGGAGCCGGATGAAGACCATCTAAGGGCAACAGTCAGTGGCCATGTACATGCAGAAGTTTTGAGAGCTATTATGCCGGTTGGCCACATGGTCCAAAGACATCCTCATTGACTGCAAATATGGCCTCAATGCCAACATCTACAACACCTGCATCTCATGCGGGGCCTCATGAACCTTACAATGCTGATATGTGTTGGCAGCAGAAGTGGAAATTGACCTTGTCCAGGACTGATGCTGAAGAATCAGCAGACAGGGTGAGTCCTCACCTCCCACATGTGAGAAATTTTGCAGATGATACCACCATGCTGGGCCTTATCACAGGAGGTGATGAAACAGTTTACAGGAAAGAAATCCAAAACCTAACTACATGGTGCCAGTGTGAGCAAAATGAGTGGTCTGTTCATACTGGCCCGAAGCAGAAAGCACCAGCCTGAGGATGGTGAGCAGGACCTTGCCGAAACGTTGCAGCCTAAGTCCAATAAAGCCAGCATTCTCCCTTGGGTTGCTGAAGACAGTACCACTAACTCCATAGGGAGGGTTACAGGGGTCACTCATTGACTTACTAGGGGATCATCATTGTCATTGCTGTCAGCCTCACCTGAGTTTGTCAGAATTTCCAACCCCTCAGAGTCAGGAGGGTGAACTGTACGACCTCCAGACCTTTCAGCACTGCTTCTTGGGTCCTCGGAGCTGGTTCTGTTGCCTCCTCTCTTGGGGTTGCCATGGCTCTGAGGTTGGGTCTGCTTGATTGGCATGCCACAGCTTGGTGCCCTCCTCACATCTGAGGCAAGTTGTGCTCCTGGGGCATTTTTTAATTCAATCCTTTATTGTCAATGCACAACATGTGTGCAGCGAAATTGAATGAGTCTCCATCGTACAATCACACAAAGCACAGAACACAGAATACATTCAAATATAGAATACAACTCCAGACTTATAAACAAATCCCTAACCCCAGGAAATGCCCAGGCTGGCACATTTCCGTGTGTGTGTGTGTG
>JAEANM010007462.1:0-17710 GCA_017656035.1 Myanophis thanlyinensis | reverse complement strand
CTCCGGATGCTCTTCAAGGGGAGCCCCATGTAGAGAGCATTGGCATAGTCCAGACGGGAGGTTACCAGGGCAGAAGTAATACTGCACCATCACTCTCATCAAGGATTTACAGAAGTATGGAGGAGACCTGTAATCAATTTTCTGCTTGAAATTCTTACAAAATTCTCTGCTTCATGTTTTGATAAGTACTGTATTTTCACATGAATAATGCCATACTATTTACACTTTCAGGAAACAAATGCTGATGATATTTGGCACCATGCTATTTTTCAGTTCTTTTATAGCCCACTTTATTATTTGGCGTCAATACTGTAGTTGAATACCTGACTAATGAGTGATAGCTTCTAATAATCTGCTCTGGCAGAGTAAGATTTCTGGGTTTGATTCTGATGCAGGACTCTGCTCCATCTTTAAAATAGAAAAATACATTACAAGATAAGAAGGATTGTATGAGAAATGGGAACTATGTAACTGGATATACTACATAAGTCATCTAGGTGTAGTGACGTTGAAATATCATTCAGGTGTAAATGAAGAATGCAGAATACAGATGCTAATATGAAACCGTTAGGTGATCCTTGCCTCATTTAGAGATCATGACAATGATGCATAAGAATGATGTCCTGACCTGATGATTTCATAGCAGGGAAATGAAATGAAACTACTTTCAACTGAAAGCAAGTCATTAAAACATCTGTTTTCTGTCTGTTCTACTACAGCATCAGGAGTAACACGAGGCTGCCTCTTAACTTTAGAAAATGACTGGCCCAAAGGTAATATCAATGGCCAAATTTAAATTGGATTGTTTCTAGCCCAAATCCAACATTTTAACTACTATATTATGCTGGCCCTCTCATGAAATGTCAAAAATGTACCAAAAAAAAAGGAGAGTGGACTTTGAAAGCATGCAATATTTTTAAATGAGAAGTTCAAGCAGACTTTTGGCTTAGCTCAGCTTGAGTTTTACCCCAGGCTTAAATGGCATGAGTCTACATTTTAGTTTCAGGAAAATAATGAGGTTGAATCCGGAAAGCTGTTTCCTCTTGCAGGCAAAAGAGGCTATTATTCATTGCAGCATTTCTGTTTATTGCCAACTATACTTCACAAAAACACACACACTATCTTCCTATTTTTTTTCCCAGGGAGCTGCTGACATATGCAGCGTCTTCTTTGAATCCCATTGCATCTGCCAGCACCTTGCCTTTGGGAATTTAGCTTTGGTCTGAATAATTACAGCATCCTGTATTATGAGTTTAGAAGGGGGTGTGGGGAGAACCCCAGAAAAGAGCTCTGGCAGAACAGGTGACACCCTTTGAAGAAAGTATAAATAGAGATAAGTGGGTAGTGGATTCAGCAGTCTTACTTTGTTGTCAAGTGGTGCCTCTTGCTTTCAGCTTAGCGTTAAAGAACTTCCCTGCCACTATGAGCTGTGGTCCAAGACATACGGTCCTAACAGCTGGGAGAAACAGCAGTGGTAGCTGTAATCTTGGAGTGGGGGTTTCTTCTGTTGGCTCTAGTCGATATACGTCCTGTGGGCTAGGCAATGAAAGAGCTAGCTTCTCTGGACGGAGTCATCTTGCAGGGAGAAGCCATTTCTCAACTGGCAGCTGCAGTGGGGCATTTGTTGGTGGTGGACATGCTGGGACAAGTGGTAACTTTGTGGCCACTTCTCACATGGGGAATTCTGCTGCTAGAAATGGCATGGTAGGTGGTGCTGGTGGTGGTCATGTAGGTGTGGTAGGTGGTATTCCTGGTGGTGTAGTAGGTGGTGCCCATGGTGGCATAGTTGGTGGTGTACCAACTGCTGTGGTTAATGGCATGGGTGGTGTAGTTGGTGGTCCTCATGCTACTATGGTAGGTGCTCCTTGTGGAGTGGTTGGAGGTGTCCCTGCTGGCATGGTAGGTGGCATGGCTCATCCAGGTGTTGTTGGTGGTATGGGTGGTGTGGTAACTAATCCTGGAGCAGTTGCTGGATTGATTGGAGAACCTGTTTGTGGAGGTATTTTCTCTAATCTGGATGGGAAGATGACCATGCAGAACCTCAATGATCGCCTGGCCAGTTATCTAGACAAAGTTCGATGCCTGGAAGAGGAAAATGCTGAGCTTGAGTGCCGAATCAGAGAATTTTATGCCAAGCAAGGCCCTCTGTGTGAGCCAAAGGACTATAGTCATTACCATCAGCAAATTGAAGATCTTAAAAACCAGGTAGATGACAATTCTCAATCAATTTTTTTTCCATAATTTTCACATGCATTTGTTTGGGACAATTTCAGATAATAAACATTCCTATTTAAAGTTAAAGTTCACAATGCTGTAAAGTTATTTTGCTGATTTCTAACTGTCAGTTTATTCTTCTGATCATCATATATGAAATAAGAACAATTAAAATTTGTTAAACATGTTGCATTTTAAACTGTTTAGACAGTCTGCTTTCCCAAAATAATGCTGGTAAGGTGATATTTTTGGTGATGTTTCCACATTATTCTGTAATTTGGATTCTACAAAATGAATGAGAAAACTTTATTTCAAAGGACTATCCAAGGATTATTTATGTTAGATAGCACTCTAAGTTTATCTTAAGTTTATCTATAGATGCCACTCCTACTGTATTATGTTGACATGTTAAGCAAGTGAACCTTTTGTTAATTCAAGATTGTCTTGCTAGCATGGTACAAAGTTATCATATTTAGTCAATTTTATACAGTCACCATGGGGAAAATTAAAGGCATTCTCAAGTTATACAAGTTGATCTTTGAAAGAGGAGAAAATTAGCTATGAATTAACTCCATTTTGGTCAGCACTTCCAATCATTTATAAACTTGTAGAGGATTCCCACTCATGGGCTGGCTTGTTTATTCTCTTATGCTTTCAAATAACAATTTAGAGTAAATGAGCACATATCCATAAGCTAAACAATGAAACTTGTGTTAGTTCAATGAACATCTGATATGGGTGGCTAAATCTTAATGCTAGAACTTTACAAGAAAGGCAAAATCAATGTAGATTCACCAATGGCCTTGCATTTTTCCCCATTTATCCAGCTTATTTGTGCAAGTGTGGAGAATAACAAACTCCTTCTGTGCATTGATAACAGCAAACTGACTGCTGATGATTTCAGATCCAAGTGAGTACTTTTCAGTAAATTAAGTGCAGACGAACTAAAAAATATTTGTTTTACTGAAAGTGCAGGGATAGTTAAGGAATTGCCTTGATGGGTCAAGGCTTTTAGAGGACAATGTCTTTTATTTCAGGCAATAAGGTGAGAAGAAGAATCTTGTCATTCTCTATTTTGGGTTGTTACTTCTGCTGTACCACAGCATTACCGCAGGCAATATGATTATTGTTGTGCATTCTGGGTGCTGAAATTCATATATTTGGGGTGCATCAGAATTGGTAAAGGCTGTTGTAGGGCAAGGAAAAGAAAATGCAGTTCAATGTGTCTGGAATAAGAACAAAATCGATTCTAGCATCAATAAAATATTGTTGACTATTTGGTATCTTACTTTATTTCTATCTAAAGTTTATCTAATATGAGATATATTTTCCCTTTATATGGGGAGGCTGATATTCAAAACCCAAGAAATTCTGTTGTACAGAACTACTTGGATAAAATCTAAAAATTTCCCTTGTCCAGGCCTACAAGCCAACCAGCAAAACTTTCATTCTTTTTTTTCTTCTTCTTATGGCTTAGGTTTGAGACGGAATGCTGCCTCCGTCAGAATGTGGAGGCTGATATCAATGGACTGCATCAAATCCTGGATCAGCTGACTGCCTGCCGATCTGATTTGGATATACAGTGTGAGAACCTGCAAGATGAACTATGCTGCCTAAGGAAAAACCATGAGGAGGTGAGGGTGATCATTTCTTCAGTCAATGAAACCTAAATGCATCATGGAAAATAATAATTACTTTATTAGAAAAGTCAATAGATTTCTTTCTGGGTCAGAGTGGGAAGGTATAGACTTCTAGGTCAATGTTTCTCAGCCTTGGACTTTTGACAAAATGGCTGACTGGGGAATTCTGGGAATTGAAGTCCATACATCTTCAAGTATCCAAGGTTGAAAAACATAAAGCAATATCACTGAATTAAAGTCATTCCTCACAAATAGCCATCTGATTGAGGCTGCTGCAATTAAGCATTATAGGGAGGCCCACAATTTCCTCACCTCTATGCTAGGAGGATAGACGATTTTACTGAGTTCTAGCCAGCAAAAATGTCCATATTGCAAAGAATAATGATTGAATGAAGTTTTTAAAGATGAACTAAAACCTCTAAAATTATTATTTGACCAATTTTGCTAACGGAGACATGACAACTAAGGATCTTGCCATTTCACTAATATGGTGTACATGCACTGTTATTTAATATCATGATCAGTGTACTTCAAGAATTAGCAACAAGATACTTGGTGGTACTGTTGCATTCTTTGCACCTAGGAAAAAATTTGCACAGATAGTACAGTACAGTATAGTGCAGTGCACTACAGGTTGGGAAAGGGGACAATATTTTGTGTTTAATATGTCTATGTACATATATGTTCCAAGATAAAAATGGACAGATTTTCAGATTTTGTTGGACTAATTCCTATTAATTTCAGCCATTCAGTAGAAACAATAATGAAAATGCCTATGGAGATCCTCAGTCATTCAGGCCATGGTTGTCCCAAAGTTACTTTTTCAAGAGGCAATTGGACATTCTGATTTTTCTTTGAAGACATTTTGCTTCTCATCTGAAGAAGTTGTGCTGAAGAAGCTTCTCAGATGAGAAATGAAATGTCTTCAAAGAAAATCCAGAAACCCCAGCTGCTTCTTAAAAAAGCAATTTTGGGACAGTAATGGAAATTGTATTCCAACAACAATCAGAGGGCTATGGGTCACAAGTCTTCCTTAGTTTAAAACAGGGCCAGCTAGACACCGTTTCAGTCACTGAAGGAAATCTTTCCCTTTCAAGTGAAAAGCATTATATCCTGGTGAAATTATCTGCAGATTCTTTCTTTCATTTGCATCATTATTGCTATCAATATGTTTTAAATTGGGAGATTGCTACAGCCCCATAAGCAATACAGCTTGCCTCTTTGAAGTTGATTTACTCTTTATAGTCTATATCAACTTTGATTAACCAGGTTGCTAGAAAGTTCATTTTGGTTAAGGTGAGTGTCAGGGTTACAGTTTACTGTGACAGCCCTAAAGACTAAGAAAGTCCAAAATCTCCTATAGGGTTGACAGGGAGTTGAGCAGAAAAAGAAAGGTTCAAATGCCAAGCATTTTCTTTTCTTTGAGTAGGAAGTTACCTGTCTGAAGAACCAGGCCTCTGGAGATGTCAGTGTGGAAGTGAATGCCTGCCCTGGGCCAGATCTTAAGAAAATCCTGGAGGAGATGAGATGCAAATATGAATCAATGATTGAAGGAAACCGCAAGGAAGTGGAAACATGGTATGAATCTAAGGTAAGTGAAATATCAGTTTTTCTTAACCTGGAACATATCAGATATGCGTAACCAACTTTCATATTCACCAAATAGCATGGGAACTGAATTCCAATATCTCTGAGGTCAAAGAAGATAGCATTGTTTTGTAAAATTTTTGTAGTGGGCTTTAATAATAATAACAACTTTTTTTAATTACTCTGCTAACTCTTAATTGGAAAAAAATGGTTCTGTAAATAACCACGTCCAATCGATGAAAGGCTTCATAGGTCATAACCAGCACTTTGAATTTCATTTGGAAACCAATAGTAAATAATGTAACTAGAAATGTAGAGGTGTCACAAGTCTTACCAAGATAAGCAATATCTTGATAAGCTGCAGTTGCTGAGTGGTATTTAAATGTAGAAACACATTGCAAAAGTAGAAATGGGAGGTGATGAGGACTCCCAGATTGTAAACCAATTCTATTTTGGAAGTACAAAAAACAGAAAATCTCTGGAAATGGTTGATTCCTGAACCCCAAGCCACTATGGTCGAAGCTGATATTTTTCTTCCCCATCTAAACTCTTACAGTTTCTTAGCACATAGATGATTATGATGATTGTGGTAGGTAATCAGTCAGTCAGTCAGTCCAAATCCTGTTTGGAATTTTTTGATGAAACTTTCTTTGATAGGCTTAACTCATGAGTTAAACTGTATATATTGCTCAGCTATGTATCTCTCTTAATTTTATGCTTGCCAGATAGAGGAGGTGAATCGCGATGTCTGTACCAGCAGTCAGGAGATTGAAGAAAGCAACAACAAGGTCACTGAATTAAGACGCCAACTACAAGCCCTGGAGATTGAGTATGATGCCCAGTGCAGCCTGGTAAGAGACCAAAAGGGTTGAAGGCACTTGGATGAAATAAACTGCAGCAGACAGAGCATTGCTGCATCATGTATATACAAAGCCCACTTTATGTTAGTCATTCTCTCTCATCCCCAGGTTGTGGGACCTAATCCCCAAGGCTCTGGCCTAAAACTAAGATTCTCAAGTATGCAGCTTTGACCTGCCAGAGGAAAAAAAAATGAGACATAAATGCAACAATCCATAAATTATTAACCATGGCTTCATTTTATTCCTGCTAAAATGGAGAAAGCAGGTGGGGGAGATAGTGAAAGCAGAAATGGGAGATTGCAGATATGATCACAATTGAAGCAGGTGCTAGGTTGCATACTTAACGTGGTAAGAAAAAAAGCCCTTTGGGCTCTTTTTGATCCTTAAGAAACAGGTCTCATTCAGCTTCATGTTGTATACTTTTGCATATTCTCAGCATCTCATTAAACCCTACCCCCACCCCTCATTTTAACAATAATTGTGTTCTGTTCCATTTGTCAGAGGGACACCCTGGAAGCTTCCCTGGGTGAAACTGAGCTTCGCTATAACAGTCACTTGGCTGAGCTCCAGGAGCGCATCTCCTGCCTGGAGCAGCAGTTGGCAGAACTGAGGTCAGAGATGGAATGCCAGAACCATGACTACACAGAGCTCCTGGACGTCAAAAGCCGCTTGGAGAAGGAGATTGCCACTTACCGTGGCTTGCTGGAAGGGGGACAACATGACATTGTGTAAGTAGCATCCAGAAATGATGGGGTTCCCAATAAACCCTTGAAGGAAGTTTTAGTTAAAATAAAATAGGAGACCAACTCCAGATGATCAATACTTGGTGAATGGTGGACCCTTGTGCTGCAGAGTCCAATCTGGGTCAATCGCCAGAACTAGAGGTTTAGTCATCTGAGGTTTTAGTTTCATGGTGGAGCCCATTTTCAGGCTCCAGCATCTTCAGTTCCTAAAGATGGGCTCCAGCATGAGTCCGAAAGCTCGGATGCCTAAACCTCTGGTCTCAGTAACTGACCCAGGTTAGATTATCCTGGAACCTGTATATTCACACTTGGTGTTCTTTATGTAGAAGGGCTAGTACAGGATGACCTATGAACAATATTATTATGTTGTCATATCAAGTTTTTTAATCAGTCTGCTACTGCTGACCCTGATTTCACATATGTATCTTGGGCAGCCCATTTCTTCTTAAACCAACCAACCCGCTTGATTTTTGTAATATTGAAAGCATTGCTCAGACTTTGTGAAAGAGCAGAAAATTCTACTAGCAGTTTAGGATTTTCTGGTGTCATTGGTAAGCCCCATCTTGCCATTATTGTGTTTATTCCCATTCACCAAGGACATCTGCCTTACCTGCACAGTAATAGCTAACAATGCCAAACAGACTCTATACACTTTGAAACTACCCTTGGATAGTGTTTAAGTTAGAGAAAAATGCCCATGTTAGGGTACACCTAAGGACCTAATGGATAGGTTTGAGAAAAAGAAGAAAGCAGTATCAAGGGAACGAGCAGAAATATGATATTGCCAAATATGATGTTTGCAAGTGATTAGCTTCGGTGGCACAGTGGTTAGAGTGCAGTAAAGCAGTACTTCTGCTTTCTGTTGGTTCAAATCCCACCAGGCTCAAGGTTGACTCAACCTTCCATCCTTCCAAGGTGGGTAAAATGAGGACCCAGATTGTTGGGGGCAATATGCTGATTCTGTAAACTGCTGGAAAGCACTATAAAGCTAAGTGCTACTGCTATTAGGAGCAAGTGGGAAACGTCTCAAGATACTACTGTGAGACTGGATAGTATCTGACTAGGTCCATCTGACAAGGAAGCTTCAATAGTAGATTTGCCTTGGCAAAAAGTTTAGACTAATCAGTCTCTAAGATATGTATCAGTCCTTATCATCTATAATTCTGTGATTCTATTTTGGGTTTCTGGCATAATGACTCCAACAAGAGATGAATGATAAATCTACAGCCATTGCTTTGAAACATGATACTGAATATTTTGCTTCTACTCCTTGGACAAGTGTCCTGACAAAATTCCTCAATAAAAAAGTTTTCAGTAGGCTGCAAGGCAAATTTTGTAAGGTAGAGTTGTTAGTTGACTTAAGTTTCTGTAGCAAGAAAAGAAAAATGTACTTTGAGCTCATTCTCTTTTAGTGGATGCCAAGAAGTTCAGGAAATTCTTGCTTTCTCCTAATGATGTCTTTAATTAGATGTGAAAACAGCTGATAGTTAAAATTGGTTTCTAGTGAATGATTTGTTTTTAAGTTAATATCCTTTGCTCTCTCTCTCCCCCCCTACAGTGGTGGAGGAGGAGTCAATAGAAACAGCAGCACATCTGGTGCAAGATCCAGTGAAGCTCGGTCATCCCACACTTATGTGACCCATTCATGCCATGCAGCCCATTTGCATCACTAGATCACATGAATATGAGGTCAGAAGCATTTTTTCTTGTTTGAACAAAATATGAAAATTATGGTGGGATTTTGTCATCTATGTCATTTGCTGGGATAAATGTCTAGGAATTCCTAGGTCAAGGCCTGAATCAGAGAGGAAGCCTCAAGAAATTTGAGTTTTAGGTTGTATAAGAATACAGTTGAAAGACCAGAACTGGATACAATAATTCATAAATATAATCTCCGATCACCTTGTTGAATTAAATAAAGCAATGTATAAATATTCCTCAACTTACAACATTAATTACATTAATCAACTTCATTTGAAGTTACAATGGTATTGGAAAAAGTGACTTATGAGCAATCCTTACACTTATAACTGTCACAGAATCTCCATGATTGTATGATTTTTTGGGGGGAGGATGCTTGGCAACTGGCATGAATTTACAATGGTTACAATATTTCAGGGTCATATAATTACCATTTATATCCTTCCCAGTGGCTCTTGATGAACAAAGCCAACAAGGGAAGCTGGCTTTGCTTAAAAACCATATGATTCACTAAACAGTGCAGTGATTGGCTTAACAATCATGGGGAAAAATATCAAACTATTGGGTGCAACCTTGCTTGGCAATGGAAATTCTGGTTCCAATTGCAATCACCCTGTAACCACAAATAGCCCCATCTGAAGGCTTTCAGTCACTTCCAAACTAAAATCTACTTTTCATTTATTTCATGGAAAATAAATGTGAAAACCAGCAAGGAGTTAATCGTTTAATTTAATCAATTTCTTCATTCACATTTATGAATCAGGAAATTTCATACTAACCCTAACCCTAACCCTCTCTTCAGTAAATTTCCTGAAACAGATCAAGAGCAAGGAAGACAATATTTGAAAACAATTTTCTTTCAGTCCCCCAACTTCAACCCAGCTATATTCAGTTGATTCTTCTTGTATGAATGTTGGTAATTTCCAAAATATATTGCAAGTTACTTAAAACTGTCTGAAATTTTCTATTAGTTTAAGCACTTATGTACAGTAGCACTGGACTCTCTTTCTTTCTAGTAATTTTATCTTGTTTCTCTTTATCTTCAGACAACTGCAGGAGAAGGGACAGAGAGTCTCTTGCCCCCAATGAAGCATTCCTGATAGTTCTTCCAACCTTCTGTCGCTTTACTATCTCCGTGGTATTTTTCAAAATGGATGTGAGGGCATCTACTCCACTATCTCCTGCTGAGTCTTTTCCATTTTTCTGCAACATAGCATTGTTTTTTACCTAATAAGTATCAGTGCCGTGGTTGCCTATCCTCTGACCACTGAAAACAGCAAAAATATCCAAAATAAATCTGCTTTGCTCTTGTTGACATCAAAGGCTTGTGTACTAGATGTGTCTTTTCTTATAAAAAGTAATAAGCCCTATCACCAAGTCATCTTAAGAAAATAAAGTAGCCAAAGACTTTCATAGCATATCAGTTCCTTGAGTAAGAGTAACAAAAAGATATAAATTACAATATATTTGCACCTATACAAAATGTATGGATATCTTGTAAATTAACAAGAAACTTAGAAGAATACACATGTCTAATAATATAGGACAGAATGTCATAATACAATCAATTAGTTTCAATGCATATAGTTATTGTGTTTCCAGAACTGGGAAACAGGACTTATCTTTCATGCTTTTGCTAGACTGATACTCAAAGTAAGTCTTCTAGGCAGAGATTCAAGGACATGGCCCTTGATAAACTAGTTTTGCTACAGATACTAGAAAAGGTGTTAGGGAAGAACTCTTGCAAGTGCAAATTATAATGTACAAATCATATATGTAACAGAAGAAAGGTTCAAAACGCATGTCTTTTTCTACCACCCACCCAATAGATGGTGCTAAGACCTACTTGTTTTTTGATGAGACAAGAAGTTGAAACCCATTTTATTGTTACTATAGTGGCTCATTCTGGTCTCAGGATCTTTGTCCTGTCTCACTTTCACACTATTCTGGCTGAAATACTGATCCTGGGATTGCAGTTCACAGATGCCTGATCAAAATAAAGAACAGCCTGTTAGCTTCTGGTTTCTACAAAGTTACAACTTCCTGACTTTTCATCCTTTCTTTAAAAAAAATTGGCTAAAAGCAAATGTACAATAGCCATATTGGAGTCAACACCGGCACTGGATGCAACAAACTGTACTTATCATTCCTTCTCTTTTTTCCTGTTTCATACCACTACCTCCTAAAATGTGCAGAGTTACATATTTTCAGATTTTGTTTATAAGGACTCTAAGATTTTGTGCTAGCAGCAGAAAAAGAGAGCTAATTTTTAGTTAACCATCTGGTCTATGTTCCCTTGGAATACTGGATCTAAAATTAACCCACCTACCTGCTATATATCTGCTAACTGGGTTTGGAAAGGTCTGTTACCTCTATCCAATTAAGCATGTGATGCAAAAAGGTCCTAATAATTTACTATAATCTTGAATAATTTGAGCCCATTGATTTCACTGATTGACATTGACATTCAGCTTTTACCTAGAAGAAATTGTAGGTACATTTTCCCAAACAAGCAGAATGAAAAGAAAGAGCTTAGATTTTTTTGGAATACATCTTTAATTGCTTGCTTCCTCATGCCTAGAAATAAGGTAAAACCAGCAACATGAAGATGGAAACTAAAATTGGAGTTGTGACAATGTTTCCACAACTCCACAAAATAAAATTCAAAAACTGATTATTAGGGGCAATGTAACTCTCAGTCCCAGTCTTAGGGGACCAACATTGTTAGTCCCCATTTTTGGGGACCAACATGAAATTATTTTATTGCATGCATTCCTCATTTATGTTTTGATTCAAATAGTAATTTACATTTCTTGAGAGGGCAAACAAAATCAGGCTACAAAAATTGGATTACCGGTAGATGGCAACAAAGAATTAGAACTTTATGTATCTGATGCCATTTAGTGGTCAGCTGCATTTTTGCAATATAACTATAATAGCCTTAAGGAAAATTCATGTAGACTCCTGGAAAGAATTTAGAAACTAATGATGAAAAAGAATGACATTAACTCCAGAAGGAAGAATGAGAAGTTGAGCAAAATCCAAAATGACAGTGTCATCTTACTGTAGCTTCTTAACTGTTTATTAAGCCAAGTAATCAAATAAAGTATACCTTTTTTTCCTTTAATAGTAAACTCATGACTTTTTTTTTTTGTATTGATTGATTGATGAATGGATGGATGGATGAAAAGAAACTATTCTGTACTTATTAGCACCCATAGATATAGGGAGTTTGAAGAACTGAAAAGGGGGACCTAAGATCACAAAACATATCACTGTGTACAGCCAAAGAGGCAGAAGAATGTTTTATAGAAATCACTCCAAAATTGGAGAATAAAATGGCAAATGGAGTTCAAGATAAATATGAAATAATGTAATTTGAAGCAAAACATATTTCTACTTTTACATAATTTTATTCATATATTTCCTGAGGTCACAGAATCATATGGCACAGGTTACTTATTCAAGTACCAATATTGACCAAAATATGATTTCATGGGAAGGCAAAGTCAGTGCTGAGACTCCATAATGTTCACAGGGGGAAGTCGAAATCTGAATGATGTGCGGTCACAGCCTCAGCTCTGCTCCTTCTGTGTTTATGTGCGTGATGTTGATTAAGTACAGTAGCCAACATTTTGCAAATTACGATTTCCCCTAAGGATATTGTTGTAGGGAATCATAAAAGGAAAATTAAAAAAATAAAACTGACCATTATTCTATCCTATTCTATTTTTGGAACTTGCTATGGACATTTCACCAATCTTGGAAGGGACAGAAAGTTGAATAGATGAACCTTTTACTCTGAAACAACAGCTTTTCACGGTTGAGTAGAAGGAATAATAGATAATGAAGGTGAATGATCCCAGTTGAGGCCTTCATATGTACAGTAGATGGGGAGGATTTGTGGATTGGGTGCAGCTGATAGGCGAGGAATTCACTATCCTAGTTTCAAAAACGTAACTGCAATCTGAAATAAAAAAATATTTTATGAAGTTATGGTGTTTCAGAGGTCTCATGCATCCTTTTTAGACAAACTAGTTCACAACTATAACACTAATCATGCAAATTCATCTTGAGACTACTCTGAAATTAATTTTCCTGCAATTACCATGCTTCACTATCAGAACCTTTCCATTTTAAGTATGAAAAAAAGCAAACAAAAATAGGCAATTGAATTGTACAGCATTAAAATGCTATATTGCATAGCACACGAAGGAAGCAGAATAGTTTACCGGTTATGCAAATCTTTCCAGCTGTTGAATAATCAAATCACTTTGTTTCTAATAAAGGCTTTGGTGACCAAACAAATCTGGAGAATATTGAAGAGTCAGCTGTCTGACAAAACACATTTAATAAGCTTTGCAAAATGACATTCTTCATTCACCCTAAATGTAGGTCATCAACTTGCCTGCAAGGCAACCTCATGAAACTAATTCAGCAAGGTAAGTATCAGAATGTCACCACCACCACCACCACCACCACCATCATCCTCATCATCATCATCCTCAGCCCCACCCCCTTTGTTATGTGCCGTAGATGCATATAAATTAATGTGTACCCCTTAATCTCATCTCTCCTCAGGTATCCAGAGAACAGTAAAGTAATCAGAATCATACTTGAAAGCAGTTTTCAAGTCCCTTTATTATACAACAAATTTTTATTATACAACGTCTCTTATTTTACCTCCTAAAATTTGTCAGCTGAAGCAACTGACTCACTTGATTTAAAGGCAGAGATAGCATTGTATGCTTTAATTCAGAATGATGATTAACCATACCCTTTCAAGTTTATAATGACTCAAGAAAATGTAACAATCTTAGCTTTGGAGCTCATATATCACCCATTTTGCTCTATGCCAATGAAAAAGAGGAAAAACAAGATATTCTTATGACTTTAGAGAACGTCTGGGAAAAATCAAGGCTTGTTCCAATAAATTGGCTTAACAGAAAACATGAAATTTGCATACTTTATGGCTTTGTACTACAGCTTAAGATATAAGACATCTTCCCAAATTTCAAAAGTCTGAGCTGTGCAAAATGTTTGGAGCTACCTGAATCCGTGGGGGTTGCCCATGCTTGTTGGAATGGAGCTAGGGTAAAAATTGTAGGAAGTACAAGATCAGAAGTGGCACAGAAACTGATGGCTTTTAAACAAAGACCATCAGAATATAATGTTATAGAGCTGGACAGAAAGCAAAAGTCATAGGTACTGTAATATACTACTGGATAAGGCATAGTTTGATTGGTCAGAATATCACACCACAAACTGACCAAATACATTCTTGTCTTCTACTTCCTATACACCCAGAGATAGTTAAACACCAAGTGAAAAAGCACAGAGAATTGATTTACTTTGATCTCAAACATTTTGTTTCCCAAGGCAAAAGCCAAGAGGATCCTTCCCCAGTGCATGTAAAAAAGCTAACTGGACCAGCAGTTTAATTTTCTTCAACATGCGGATCAGAAGACATCCTTCACTACATCAGAGAAGTGGAGGTAGTTTAGGAGGCTCCAGGTCAGTGGAATGGGACCCAACATCTCTTACTTTACCTTCCAAAATTGTCAGCTGAAGCAAGTGTCACGCTTGATTTAAAGGCAGGGATAGCACTGTATGATTTAATTCTGAATGATGATTAACCATACCCTTTCAAGTTATGGGCTCAGAAGCATTAGTAAATACAACGGCTAAGATTCTTATCTCCAATAGCATACAAAATTATACCTATCTTGAGTAGACATACACCCAAAGCAAAAAAAAAAAAAAAAAAGCCACACTATACAATTAAGTCTTAACATTTTATAATTCTGCTCCCTTTCAGGTAAGTTTCATTTCTAACAGAGGTGGATCTTTCATGAGTCATCCATGACCACAGCTGCCTATTGGCCCCTAAGGCAATTTCTGGTGTCTCTAGAGACCCCAAGATCACACAATTAATATGAAGTTAAAATTGACTGGCTTTTTTTTTTTTTTTTGCACCTTTAAAAATGAGCACTAGACTGCTCAAATGATCCAGTAAGGAATAACTTCAACAAAGCAGATGAAAAATAAAGGAGGAGGAGAAGGACAAACAATTCTGTTCTGCTTTCAGTTACCATCTATATCAGCTATGACTGCTGAAGGAAAAACATACTCTAGAATAGGGCTGTCAAACTTGCAGCCCGCAGGCCAGATGCATCACATGCTGGTTCTGCTCCTGCCCAGTTTAGCAAAGCGGAAATTGTCCTGATACATCACATGATGTCACCATGACCATGTGAGTTCGACACTCTTGCTCTACTGCTCTAGAAAATCATTTAAATGGTCTTGAAAAATGAATGCACCCCTAAAGAGTATTGCAGTTTCCTGTGAGAAAAACAGCAAGATGAGAAGTTTCTGCAGTCCTAATAAAATAATAATTTACTACATTTATTCACTGCTTTATTCCTAGTGACTATGGGCAGAGAGAAATGTTTTGAATCACTTCTTTTTGGACACATAAAAATGTTTGGCAATTTTTTTTTGTCCATTTGAATGATGCCCTTTTGTGTATCTAGCTAAAATATGAAAACACTCTGAGAATAAGAAAGAAAAACTGTTTGAAGTATGAATTAGAACATTAGGCATGTTGGTTAATAATATTTGACAATTAAAAGTTTATTAAAGAAACACTGAAGAACCACATTATTAAACATTTAAAAAATTGCAGCCCTAAGTATTTCCATGTTTTGGCTATGCAGTCTGGACTATAATGAATACATGAATTAACTGAACCTACAATGTAGAATTAATTTAATGGATTTTTCTGTATACTCTACATACCAAACAAATTAAAAAAACCACCTTATTTTTTCCGCTGTGTTAATTTCTAGTTTGCATTATCTTCCTGCACACATTAGAGTCATGGAAAAAATCTCCATCAGAGGATGCCTGCTAGGCAATATGCAAATCTTGCAAGTTAAGATGACAAACAACAAGATAAAAGTGATGTTGAACAAGCTTTGCCCAAGCTTTGCTGGTGATACCACTATTATGAAACCCAAGAACTGCTCATAGAACAGTTCCTTCTCAAGGGATGGATGTATTTCTCAAGCATATCCTGCAAATAGAAGACACTGCAAAGTATTGCAATGCAGATATCAATCTTCATGGTTTCAACCAACCGTTTTTTCAGGTCTTCCAGACCCTATGCTATTTATATGAATTTGGCCAGTCACATGCTCTCTCTTAGTCTTAAAAGGTAGCAATCGCAACCACTTCTGAAAAACCATTCCCAAGAACACTGCATGGACTTGGCCATGTAGTTACCAGAAATCTGAAAGTAATATTAATCAAGAAGCAAATTTAAAATGGAAAATATTGAGTAAATTCATTTTGTTAAAAAAAAAAAACCCTACATATCATGATCGGGCCTAAATTGAGAGGATAGGAGATAAAATTTGCAGAATTTGTCAAGGAATTTCTCTTTTTCCATCACTACCTTAAAACTGATGTACAAGAGCCAAACAAGGAATGACATTGACAGACAAATCAAGTCAACCCAATTTTTATTGTTCAGCTAATAATGAACAATAAAAACTATCCCAGAATTTTTAATTAGTTTAATACAATAACTGTATCAGAAATATTGCTATCACAGAGGACATTGCCTCAAAAATCACATTTTCTGGATAGCCTAAGAAGGGGATGAGGAAAACATGGCTCACCCAAATAAACATAGTAACAATTTCTCTCTGGACTAGGGACATGTTGTGCATTGACAATAACAATTTGAATTGAATTGGGAACTTGCATAAAAATCCAGGTATCTGATAATTTCTGTTGAGGTTTTTTGTTGGTTTTTTAAAAGGATGTTTAATTTCAATAATAAAGAAATGGTAAAGATATCTTATACACAGAAACAGAAGAAGAAAATATTAGTAGCGTAGAATAAGATTGAACATGATGTAAGATGGGAGGGAAAAGAGAGATAGCACATTTTGGTCTGGTCTTTGCTGCCAAGAAAGTGCTGTAGTATCCGGATCATACTTGATTCTCTTTTTGCCAGATACTTATTATATTTTTAAGGGCAGAAGGTGAAGGAATACAAGAAAAGCAAAAGGTTGTTAAGAGAATTATTTAAATAGGTAGGTAGGTAGATACAAATGCTAAGTGGATGAATGGATGGATGAATAAATACATGAACAGATTTAACAGAGAAGTGCATGAAAAGGGAGAGGCCATTAAAAAAAAACATGGGTAAAACTGTATTTATAAAAGAAAAGAAATTTTGGAGGCATAACAGCTCAAGACCTAATAATCCATATACCGGTAATATTATAGTTTGGGAGTTAATGTGGCCTTTAAGTGACAGTGTTTATATTTCCAAGAACAACAATCCTAGACAATAGGAACCTGGAAAGTCATGTAGGCCAAGTGTTTTCCTGTAAACAGTTAGGCAACTGCTCCATTAGCGATATGGCTTACTGCAAAGAAAGACATTATGTGAGTGCCTGTCCTTCCATACAGCCACTCCTCTACACCAATTATAATTCCCAGACTTTCCCTTCCTTGCCCAGAGGATCTTTTCATCCATAATTTCATTTTAGTGCTAGCTGGTCTTTGCTGAGTTTGTATTTATGGAATTATTTGAGTATTTTCCTAAGGGAGCGGCAAAGCTCAGGAATTGTCTGTATAGCAGAGTTTCTGCTCCTGCATTGATTTCCTTGTAGGATCTTATTTAAACTACCAGGCTCTTTTAATGCTTCAGACAATCAAGCAGCTGAACAGCACTTGAACTATCTTGGTACTTCATGAGAAATCTTTATTAGCAAACTATTAACATCAAGCAAGTGGCGCACAACTTAGAGCACTTGCCAATAACAGTTAATTTAGAAAAAGAAAAGGAAAATAAGAAAGTGGGAAGTTTCTTTTTTCTTTTTGTAAAAATTTTATTAAGTTTTCAACAAGAAACAAACAAACAAACAACTACACAAACAAACATCAAAGA
>JAEANM010007461.1:0-17711 GCA_017656035.1 Myanophis thanlyinensis | reverse complement strand
CAGGGTTTTCCCGCTCTCTGAATGCCGGCGGCCAGACTTGCTGTCTCCAACAACTCCTTATATGGGTATAGAACAGGATTGTCCTTCCTTGAGCTGACAAACCACTGAAGCTGCTCAATATTTTTTATGAACCGGTGAAGCTGCATGTTTTTAATATACAGCTTGTTTTCAGCAGTTCATGTCAACCTAGTGCAGCTTCAGTGGTTGGTTGGCTTGAGGAAGGATGGCGCCATTGTTAGTAATAGGCAGCCCGTTCATAAGTACATATGAGCTCTGACTTATAAATTTGAGTTTTAGACAGAGAAACGGAACTAATTCTTAACTTGGGGACCGCCTGTAATTACAGGTGGGCCTTATCTTATGACCATAACTGAGCCCAAAATTTATGTGGTGAAGTGAAAAAATTGTTAAATGAGTTTTGCCCCATTTTACGACTTTCCTTGCCACATTTGTTAAGTGAGTCACTGTAGTTGTTAAATTAGCGACACGATTGTTAAGTGAATCTGGCTTCCTCATTGACTTTGCTTGCCAGAAAGTTGCAAAAGGGGATCAGGGACACTACAACTGTCATAAATGTGAGTCAGTTGTCAAGCAGTTAAATGTAAATCATGTGAACATGGTAGGGGATGCTGCAACAGTCATAAGAATGGAAAATGGTGATAAGTCACTTTTGTAACTGTTGTAAGTCGAAGACTATCTGTATAACTAAAGTGGGAAAAGAAGAAGGAAGACTTAGTCCAAGAGATGTAAAACCTTCTGGGACACTATAACTGTTTTGCTGATGTTTTTGGTTTCTGCTGTTTCTAACTGCTTGAGCTGGGAACCCTCTATCACCTTCAGACTTAACCTGGCAAACAGGTGCTTTCTCCCTTACCTGTGGTTTTCTTGCAGCTTTTTTAAAATTAAATTTATATACCACCTCTCTCCCGAGAAGGGACTCGGGGCAGTGTACAACCAGCTAAAAACAGAAACAATGAATTAATAACAATTAAAAACAAATTAAAAGAATTAAATTAGGTGATTGATTAAAAATTATAAAAATTATAAAATTTAAAACCAATTTCAGGCCCCAAATAATTAATGCTAGGCCAGACCGGCCTGTTGGAACAAATAAGTCTTTAATGCGCACCAGAAGGTCTGCAAGTTTGTGATGGTCCGGATCTCCGGGGGCAATTTGTTCCAAAGGGAGGGTGCCCCCACAGAGAAGGCTCGAACCATTGGGGCTGCCAGATGACAACGTCCAGGCAATGGAACCCCAAGGAGGCCTGCCCTGTGGGAACGCACTGGCCGGTGGGAGGCTGATGGTGGCAACAGGCGGTCCTGTAAATACCCGGGTCCCAAGCCATGGAGCGCTTTAAAGGTAAGAACCAACACCTTGAATCTGCAACTGGCCTCGCTTATTGAGCAATGGAAAAGTGCTGCAAACATTCCTCCCCAGCTTCATGAATGTCGCTCAACGTTACTTTCCTGGTCACATCCACTACATGTCTCCTTTTCTCCTAAACAGGGAGATGGTGGTGAAATCTTGGGAATGTTATTCCCTGAAAGTATCAAGTTGCTCTTGGTGATGACAGACAGATCACCTGCAGTAGCAAATCTGATTGACTGTCGGCAGGCATCTTCACCCCAAATATAGTAACCAGGGCAAAGGCTGAGCACTTATAGGAACATCTGCTAATGTGACAGCCTAAGTTGCTGGGAATGTAACACATGGCAGGGTTTTATTTAGTCAGGGAGAATGGCCTGTTTGAAGACACAGTGACCATACTTTTCATCTTGAGGACAAAATCATATTGTACAATCTGACAGTGCACCTGACAGTCTTTAAGGAGCAGCTGTGAAACTTTTTAAAACTTCCGGAAATTGAGAGTATTAAAGTAAGTGAAGTAGACCTCTTGATATGATTAAGTTCTTGGAGAGAAAAAAAACTGGGAAAGGGGTTCATACTTTGAGGAAGATGAAAATGGCATTTTAAGCCTCAAGTATGCAAAATGGCATCATTCCATAATAGATGTTTCAAAAGGTAATTAACTGGAAATACCGGCTATTTTAAGCAATCTACCATATTTTTTGGTAACATCTCAATGGCCACCAAATGTTGCTCAGACACTGATCTTAGGAAAGTGGAAACTGGATGCCATTCCTGATTATGGCATCTTGCATTCCTAAATGAAACTGCTGGCACACATCTGGTTCTCTTTTCTGCGTGTTTGCATGGCATTCCAGCATGGAATGATTTATTTATCTGATGTATGAATTTTATGGCTAGCTTTGCTCACTTTACTTAACGCTTGAATTCTTATTCAATACTCTATCCTGGGAATTTATATACTTCCCCAATACATAAATACAGTCAAATATATAATACTGAAAGATGACTAGCCTACTCCCCAGCTCTCTGAAAAAAATTGCTGCAGCTCACGCCAGATATCTGTAAGTCACTGGGAAAAGAGACACCATTCCTGTTACTAAAGATGCAATATATAGAATGAAGTCACACAAACATATATTTTTAAAAACCCAGGCTCTTGACTTCAAATGACTGGAACGTCATTTGGAGCCAAGAGCCTGGGTTTTTTAAAAATATATTTGTGTGTCTTCATCTAGTTTTGCTGTTGTACGTGGTAAGAAAAACAAAAATGGCCATCTCCTGATTACAGTAGCATCATGGCATGCCCAAGGAAACCATTTATTTTGGGAAAGAGGCTACATCCATTTTCTGGATGTAGTGCTACTGGAGCTGCATGGGCAGAATGTTTTAAACAACAATTTGTCAAGCTTTTTTTTCCCACAAAACAAACTGCAGCCAGCAAAATTGTAGTCTTTTAAAACCCAACAGTTTAGGTTTCTGTTTCCAAGCATTTCTTTCTGCTGCAAATCATCATCTGATTATAGAAAGATGGTCTGCTTTGAGTGTAACAGCAGGAGATTGATGCCATCCGGTTCTAATTCCACAATCAGCAAGGCCTTTCCACTAGGTGCCTATTCCCAGGGCCACAAGCAATCATTGCTAATCACACTTTAATCAGCAAACAACAGGAACATTTCAGATACCATCTTCATCAGCTGTAGCAGGAAAAGCATGAAGCAGTATTATGGCTAATGAATCAACACAATTCCTGTTCTGACTTAGATGAGCTTCAGTGAAAGGCGTTTGGCATTGATAAACTGCAGGTCACGTACCTGAAAAAGGGGATGCAGAATGCTGGTAGATGAAAATAACCCACTTACTGATTCTTGGTTGTACCATGGAATCCAGAAGGTTGAGTTGCTGGACATTTTTGCCCAGTTTCACATCCTAGATTTTCTTCACAGACCTGGAATCCAGTTAATGGACTGCTAATAACAATACCAGACCTTTGCTGGACGAAAGAATTGGAACTCAAGCACACATGTATCTAAAGCTTTTTATGCTGCTCTGGCCTCTTAAATTCACTCTTTTCTCTGCTCAAATTTTCTTCATTAGCTGCCTTATCCCTCTGTTAGTAGTGATGATGAGTAGCATGGAATTAAACAAAAACAAAGACCATGGGCAGAATCAGCATCCTTGATTGAATATAGGATTAAATGAGGCTATCTTTTATTGAGTTGGAATTTAAATCCAACTAATTTTGTCAACATTGACTGGCAATGGGAGTCCAGGCTTTCAGATAGGATACTTCCATACCAGGAGTCTCAAACGTGTTTGTTCAAAAGACAACAGGATTTGTTTTGTTTTTCCTTGAAGATGTTTCACTTCTCATCCAAGAAACTTCTTCAAGGAAACACAAAACAAGTCCAGTTGCCTTTTGAAAAAGCACCTTTGGGCAGAGGTGAAATTCAGCAGGTTCTAGCAGGTTCACTACAACTGATAGTAAATTTTCTAAGCAGTTCGGAGAACCAGCTGTTAGAAGAAATCTCCTTTTGTTTTTTTCCACTTTACAGGGTTAATCCTGTAAGGAAGGCAGGAAAGAAACATTCTGGTGTTGTTTCTAGCTTAATCTTTATTGCCCTGCTTATAGAAACTATCCACCCAGTCACATGACCGCACCAACCACGCCCACTGAGCCACGCCCACAGAACCGGTAGTAAAAAAATTTGAATTCCACCACTGCCTTTGGGAAAACCATGACCTGAATGACTGAAAATCTTCATAGACAGCCATACCAGGAGGTACCATAGACTGAACCTAGGATCTTCTATACAACATGCATATGCTGGGTCATTGAGCCACGGTCACAGTCTAGCCCGAGACTCAATGGAAACAAAAATGTCGTTCACAAAACACTGAAGAATAAAGAGACAGAACCAAGAGGATCAAGCAATAAGTCAGGAAAAGAAATACGTTAGACAAATAAGTCTTAAATAGAAGAAGAAACTCCATTATCCTATTTCCTGTGCAAATGGTTTATCATTTTATGCAAGCATAACTAGCTTAGCACCTGAACCTGCTAATTTGATGAAGAAACAGTAGAAGGCAGCTTGGTGATACCCTTCATAGAGCAGCTCTTTACAAACTTAAAGGCTACCACTTGGCACCCCAATAATTTCTGGTTTGCATTTTTGTACAACTCTTGAGCTCATCACCTTAGCAGGTAGACTAGGAAAAATGCCCTTTTAGTTTCTTCCCCAATTATGTTTTTGGTTTCCAGAATACAGGCTAATGCTCTGGATGTTAACTTTATCAAAGAAAACTAAATAGATCTGATCTACATTTTAGAAGTCAGTCTGTCTCTCTACTTCGTAATGAATGAATGAATGAATGAATGAATGAGTCAATCAATTAATCAGAAGATTGCTCAGGCATCTGCTTGTTGTAGTTCAACAATTTCAGAGCTTTATGTAACTTAACTCTATACTTAATATTATAATTTTATTTTTATTTGTACCCTGCTTTTAACATGTAGTCTCTATAAGTTTCAAGAGTCTGGCTAGATTTAGGTGGTCAAATAAATTTCTCAAATAAGAAAATGGATTCCAGACTAAGTTACTTGATTTTGGATTCTATGAAAATCAGTGGGACAAAATTGTTATTTCTCATTAATTTCAACAGAAACTTAGTTCAACTAACAGAAGAATTTACCCAGCTATAGCCAGGTTTGGACAGATCTACTGAAATTAAGAATGAATTAGTCACATAAAATAATCCTCATTAACTTTGTTGTAACTAGTGTAAATATGAATAATCTGGAACAAATCATTTACTGTATCCAACTCAAACAGTTTTATTTAACTAAGTCAGAATGGATCCAGTGAGCTACACTGGATATGTATTAGTCATAACCAGCTTAATTTCCATTGTTTTCACTAGATCAACTCTAGATATGACTAATTTGGATCCAGCTTATTTATTTATTTCAAGTAGCATCGGCTTTTATTTATTTTATCTTTTTTTCAGTCTTCAAGGACTTTTCCCCCTGTAGTCTTCTTATAGATTCTACACATATAACCCTTTTATGTGATGCTTTTAGTTTAGTGGTTGCTAAAAAGGCAAGTTCTGAACTGTTGCTTGCATTAGCAGATATATTATATATATCCTGTTTTATATTATAACCGAAAAAAATATTTTTAAGGTCATTTGTTCTCTATAGAAGAGCTAATGGATTTTTCTCAAGCTCAGTCACTGCACAAATTGGGACATGATGAAAAACATTGATATGGTACCTACAAAAAGAAGAAGCTACAAGATATACCAAACTACTAGACCTAAAACCAAATTGGAATGTATTTTATGATTGAGCCAAGATTGTAAATTCCTCATTTACCTATTATCTTTTGTCAAAGTGATTTAGCATGGCAAGAACTACTATTATTAGCTTATCAACAAAAAGGGCCAGAAGTTTTGCCCAATGTAGAAGTAACTGTACTATTTTTATTCCTCTTTAGTAAGTTCTCAAATGAAGTTCATTGTGTTTAGGACTTTAGTCCAAAGCACTTCTATGATGAATTTAGGGTTAGAATATGTATAGGACATCTGATGGCCTCAGTGATTTAACCTTGCAGCCTTTCGGATGGTATTCAGTAGCAGGAGGATAAACCATTTTTTGTCAGCAATTATGAAGATTCATTTGTTTATATATTTTCATTTACAATTATTTGTAATGTTACTTTGAGAGATTTGTTACTCTGAAAAACAGAATATTCCAATAAATAAATACACGCCTATTTACAGTATAATTTCATCCTCTTGTTATTATTTTTAAACTTTACTTTCTGTTTTTAAAATGGTAATATGCTTCAAATGGGTTTTCTAAACAGAAAGTCAGCAGGTCAATCAAATGTATTTCATCATCATCATCATCATTCTAGCCATTGTCTGTCCACCACAGGATGAAGGTCTCTTCCGTATGTTTCCAACCAATACAGTCCTGAGCTTTCTTTTGCCAATTGGGCCGGCAATACTTGCTAATGTCACCGATCCATCTTGTTTTAAATCTCTTCTGTGGCTGCTTTTAATCAAGTGGGATCTGTTGTATGACTGCCTTGGCCCATCTGCCATCAGTTCTTCTTTGCTGTGTGACCAATTTTATTTCAATTCTTTTACTCTCTTGATGATATTGTTCACTTTCATTTGTTCTCCAATCCATGTGCAGGTCTTTCTATCTTGTCTTGTAATGCTGAACATATATCTTTCCATGGCTCTTTGTGCCACTCATAGCTTTTGTATCGATTGTGAGATTAATGTCCATTTTCACCGGCATTTGTTAAAGCAGATAGCACACACTGATCAAAAACATTTTTCTTCTTGTTCTTGAAAATTATGCTTAGCTTGCCGACTACCTGAATTTGGCAAATGTAGTTGTAAATAAGTAAATAATTTGGGTATGTAGAAAATATTCCACCTCCATTCTATCCTTTCTCCAGAAGTCACAGGTTTGCTTCTTGCATTACAATAGCAGTGGGAAACCAAGCAGTTCGTAACCAGCACATAATTTTATAATCCACCGAGTGTCTATGGATCAAACCAGTGAAATTCAAAAGCAAAATGGTGCTTTTCAAGGGAATAATTCTCTGCTCTTTCCCATCCCCAACCAATATGCGGAGAATTGGGTTAAATGTCTACAAATCTTAAGGCGTCTACCCTACACTTCAAAAATCCCAGCTGTAAAAGCAAAGCTAAACAAGAAAACAAACCAAAATATGACTCTCCGATAGAAAAGTTGTCCATTCTGCCTTAGAAGAAGCTGAAGTAATAAAGCGAGCTCCACACCAATCACCCCGTGCCTGAGAAACCAGCTTGTGAAGATATGTTGGTTGGACTAAGATCAGAGATGATGTTGTTTTGAGAAGAATGCCAGAAATTCCCTTCCTACCTTTGATCGTGTTCTCTAAAGCTTTCATATACATGCACACACAGACTGCTAAGAGTGCCCATGTTTTTATACTTAAGAGGGCTGTTATCAAACTTTTCTGAATCATTAGGTTACAATACAAATAAAAAAAAATGCCCTCTCTAGCTGACACCATGCCATGTTTACATGGTTGAGGCTACTAACTCAGAGCAATTTGAAAGAAAAGTAAAAGCATATTTCTACAGTTGTTTCCATACTGTCTTTCCCATGCTGTACTAAGCCCTTCCAGTTTTGGCTTTCCCTTTTTCTGCAGTGTGCTACATTCCGCATTCACAATAATGTTCTCTTTTTGGCTTCAGCTTTGCTGATTAAGTGATAGTGTTTTCCTCTTGCTTGAAAAGACATGAAGTTACAAAATATGCAAATGCAATTATTGGAACAAAACTGACTAATGAGTTTTAAAGGCCAATTATTTTTGTATGCCTACTTTTCAAGCTAAAGTCATTGATCATTCTAACTTGCAATTATCCCTATTACTTCTGTGCAGTTTTTAAGCCTACTGGTTCTATGAGTTTTTTGCTTGTAAAAGATAAAATATAAGACAAGCAGAATCAGTCATTTTCTGACTAAAAATATTTCTTGAATGATTTGTGTGTGCTTTCTGAATGATGGAATTAAAAAGACAGATAAATAGGAACATTGTTCAAAGAAATTGCTTTATTGTGTCTTATTTACTACTGGGTTATTATTTTGATATGTTCAGATATCAGAGATTTTTCATTATGCATTCAGTCAAAATTAGCATGAGCCCTGACTTTCAGTTTTTCTTTTTGAGCACACCAATAATCTTCATTAACAAATTCAAAACTACAATATTTCACAATTTAAAATGACTATATACATTCAAAAATAAATTCTACTGATTCTAGTAGCACTTATTCTCTGAGTAGTCCTCCTACACAGAACTATAAATCCTCATCAGTCTGTCCTTGGTTACAGATGTATAATTTGGATGGAATCAATTAACCAACAAAGTGTATTGACAACAATGCTACTAAAAAAGGAAAGGCAGTCACACAGACAGTGAAAGAACAGGAAACAGGGATGTGGTTAGGATCTCAGCTAAGGCATTGCTGAAAAAGAGGAGGATTTATAAGAGAGCCACAAAATCTATTGAATAGAACTATCCAGATCTCTTTGGCAGAGTTTAGAATGAAAAAATTTCAGTCTGCCAGGTCTATGGAGTGAATTGCAAAACTCTGACTAGTGTTTGTAACTCACAACAAGTACCATATGCACAAAAGATTGCACAGTAAGTTTGATCCAACCACACAGCTGAATAAACACATCTGAAGATTTTAAATAGTATTCTGAGCCTTAGGAAGACCAGCATTTTAGTAGCATTTCGTACCAGGAAACCAACTCTGGACTCGTGTGCTTGTGCATGGCTAACTTCGTCATCTGAATTAGTTTGTTTAGAATAGATCATGAATCCCAAGCTGTTTAGCTCACAACCCCTTCATGAACTTTCAGATTGTTCATCGACTTCCAACTGTTTATTTTATAAAAATATATAATAAATACCACTTTAGCTAATAGTATTACACATAATATTTTGGCTGTTCAAGCTATTTGAACCAATGCAAACAAGCATAGAATTGAAAAATCATTAATTGATCAAAGTGTAGATTGTGCAAAGCAGCAGAAGAAACAGTAGATCATATATCCAGCTTGTGCAAGAAGTTCACACAACCTGATTATAAAAAAACAACATTACATAATCACCAAAATGATTCACTGGGATATCTGTAAAAATTATCATGTAACAGTAATGGAAAATTAGTGGGAACATACAGTACAGTTGAAAAAATAGCAAAAAATAAGCAGGTTAAAATATTGTAGGCTTTCCAAATACAGACTGATAAACTCTTGGCTCATAACACGCCAAATATAACTGTGGTTGACAAGAAGCAAGTGTGGATAATTGATGTGGCATAGTAGAATAGAAAAAAAAAAGAATTGGAGAATATTACAAAGTATCAAGACCTGAAAATTGAAATTGAAAGATTATAGCATGAATCAGCCATGGTAGTCTCAGTGGTTATCAGCATACAGGGGTGTGAGTGCCATACCAAAATTTTGGGCAAATCTCTATCTGTCAGTTGCAGAAGGCCACATTGCTTCAATCTGCACACAAACTGTGCTGCTAGATTACAACATCCTAAATTCTTGGGAACAACTTGATGTTTATGAAGGCTAGCACCAACTGCAGAATTGGTAGCTATGACTTTACATTATGATGAACAGGTTATAACATTGATCTCTTGGATAGTCCCATCAACTCTTGAGGAACTTGGATTAGACTCTGCTGCAGTTGATTTAAAAATGGAGCAAAGCTGTCTCTTTCTTAATGGTAGAATTATATATAACTCTATATAACCAGAGAGCAAACTGCACACCTCACTAGCTCTGAAGATGTTACATAATTGGGTAATGAAACCTCTGCAAGCAGGATTCCCATTAGAGCCATGGTGGCGCAGTGGTTAGAGTGCAGTACTGCAGGCTACTTCTGCTGACTGCAGTCTGCCTGCAGTTTTGGCAATTCAAATCTCACCAGGCTCAAAGTTGACTCAGCCTTCCATCCTTCGAGGTTGGTAAAATGAGGACTCAGATTGTTGGGGACAGTATGCTGACTCTGTAAACTGTTTAGAGAGGGCTGTAAAGTACTGTTAAGCAGTATATAAGTTTAAATGCTACTGCTATTGCTGCCTCATCCCATAATCTTCCAAGGCAACTTAAACCTAAGTAGGTTTAGAATAACCTTTGTCCAGCCTTTGCAGAAACAGGTGATCATGATGGCAACTATTGAGAAAAATGCAAAGTTACAGCTTATGGAAACTATTAAGGAGGAGAGTTTTATCATCCTTCCTCTTGATCCTTACTAAAATTTTCTGTCTTAAATGCACACATCATGCATGAAAGTTTGGATAGTGGGGCTGGCAATTTATTATATTTCCTTTTTATACTGTGTGGGGAGGAAGATTATTTCCAATGGTCCAGCAACCCAGGAGATGAAATGCTGAGCAAGTGGTATCGACATTCTGCTTCTAGTCAGCTGGAAAGCGGAGATAATTTGAGGTTATTTTTGTGGTCCCCCCCCCCCTTGTTTCAAGGTTAGTAGAATTAACAATGATCACCTTTGGCTTTTGAATTGCTTTGAAATATTAAGGATGGAAACAACATTGGTGTGGAAGTGTCAGTAGCTTGGGAATAATCAGTCAAAATACCGAAGTCTTCTGCAGAAAATAATGATTGAGCCATGGTGGTTAGAGTGCAATACTCCAGGCTACTTCTGCTGACTACCAACTGCCTACAATTTGGCAGTTCAAATCTCACCAAGTTCAAAGTTGACTCAGCCTTCCATCCTTCCAAAGTGGGTAAAATGAGGATCCAGATTGTTGAGGGCAATAGGCTGACTCTGTAAACTGCTTAGAGAGGGCTGTAAAAGCACTGTAAAGATGTACATAAGTCTGAGTGCTATTGCTATTGCTATTCAAAGAATTCGCAAAGAGGAACAGGACTGCAAATCTGTTCTGATCCCACCTCAAATCTTTATCGGCTAGATAAAAGATTGGAGGAAACCTATTCATAATCAGCTGAAAGGCATAAGCTCATCTCCATGATATTAGGTGTGGAGACACATGTGCATTTACCAACATGGTTTCCTTCGGGTCTTTCACCCAGCACAAAAAGATCAGAAAATAGAAGGAACAGTGATGAAGGAAGTGTAGAAGGAAGGAGTTAAAACACATAGTCCTTTTTTTCTGTCCCTAAGTATTCTTTCTCTGAAGCTTGATATGGCACTTATCTCTTTCTGAATCATCTGAAATATGATTATGGGATTTCATATTGGATTCCCTGTAGGTTTTAGTGATTTAATCCCCCCCCCCATTCTTATTAGGCCTTTGAGTTGGGAGGGAGGCAAAATCACTTTTTCCTTCCACGTACCTATGAGCACCCCTTAATTTGCAGATTTCGTCTGTAATCTCCTAGAACAGTGGTGGCGAACCTTTTACTTACCGAATGCCGAAAAATATGTGCTTTGCACATACTATCTGCACTTGTGTGCGGCTCCTCCATATGTGCTGCATGTGCAACCACACCACCTGCACATTCATGAAGCATTTGCACATGCAATGTTCACGCACTCACGCACACATGAGCAATAGCGTGTGCATGCACAGGAAGCCTCCGAAAAGCAGCTGGATTTCCTGCTGCAATCGTGTGCATGCACAGCGGACACCTGAAGACCGGCTGGGTCTCTGCAATTGCAAATGCATGCATGCACAATCGCATGTGCATGCTCAGCTGTAGATAAGTTGGCCAACAGCTTGTGTGCCCAGCAAGATGGCCCTGCGTGCCACCTGTGGCACCCGTGCCATAGGTTCGCCATCACAGTCCTAGAAAGTAATGCTTCTTCAGTCCATTTTGGAATGGTTATGTTGCCACCATTTGTTTCCAGTACTGCAGAGGGAGAATTGTTCTGTAATTTGTGCTAATAATGAGGAAATCTGAAATACTGGATTTATCTTTTATCTAAAGGGCCACACATCACATTTTACTAGCTTCAAAACTCTACATTTGGAAGTCTTAATGCTGACGGAAGAGATCCAGATCTCTGTCTTAAAGTTCTACCTTCCTGAAACCACTACATCATCCCTAACAATCAACAAAATGACTGCAATTCTGGCTTCTTCCTTTTCTCTCCTAATGCCCTCCCTCTTTTCTCCCCACTTTGCAATGCAATATCAAGAAGGAAGAAAGTCAAATTGCCACCTCCAATTCGTTGCTCGCTTTCTGCCACAATCTGTTAATAGCAGCTTTTCTACAAAGAGATAATATTGTTACAAACCCAACTGTCCTTTCTTCTTGTTGTTGCAAAACAAAAGAAAACAAAACAAAAATCACCCATAGCTGAGCTATAAGCATGACATAAAAACTGTGAAAGAATTTTTTTTAAAAAAGGGGGGGGGGGGAACCCACCAATGACATAAACTGAAAATGCTTTTTTAAAAAACCAGCTTTTGATTCCTTTTGATCTCTCCTCTGAGTCTGCTTTTGTTCTTACACTGCAAGATGCAATATTGGATGATGAATTTAGCAGATTACAGGTGTTGATTAGGAGAGGTTTCAGCTAATATAGAGAGAAGGTAGAATGACAAATGTTTGGAAAAGTAAAACATCAGGAATCCAACATAAAGGATGAGGAATATACACCATTGCAGAGGAAACCTCAAGTTTGTGAGAAAACCAAGAGCATTACCCATGATTCGTCCTGTTCGTCAGTATTGAAGATAATCTAGTAATCTAAGAACATTAGCTGTTCCTCAATCATTTTGATTTCAGGTTGAATGAGTTTGTATGAACATCTGAGACTATATACATATGTGAAAAACAACTGAAGCTGCTATGAACAATATTTCCTCCTTCCTTCTTACATACATACATACATACATACATACATACATACATACATACGGGTGTGTGTATTATATTATATAATTAAATGCTATTATTTCATATAGCATTATTGCAGTGATGGGTAGATTGGTCTAAAGTAGTCTCTATCTCTACGATAGGTGTTAAAATAGTCTACCTTTAGATGAATAATAAAAAGCTGGAAATTGTCATGTGTTACATTCTGTAACATATGAAACATTTTTTCTACGTTTTTTCCCCCAGTCATTATAGCAATAGCACTTAGACATGCATATTACTTCACAGAGCTTTACAGCCCTCTCTAAGCAGTTTAGAATCAGAATCAGCATATTGCCCCCCAAAAATTGAGCCCTCATTTTACCGACCTCAGAAGGATGGAAGGCTGAGTCAACCTTGAGCCAGTCAAGATCGAATCCTGACTGTGGACAGAGTTAGCCTGCAATACTGCATTCTAACCACTGTGCCACCATGGTTCTTTATTACTAATTTCCAGTCAGCATAGTGCAATGAGTGAGGCTATCACAACAGCAGCAGAGGTGCAGTAATGCATGGGAAGGACCAACTCCTCAGTGCTATTCATACCAATGTTTTTTTTAAAGATGGCGACTTTAAGGTGAGCTGTCTGGGGAATTCTGGGAATTGAAGTCCAAACACCTGAAACCCACCAAGCTTGAGAAAACTTGATCTACCCAGATATCAGTCTAAACTTTTGACTTCAAGCTGCCTGTGCAGTTACTTTTGAGCTACAACCTCTTTCTATGTCCACAAAGGCATATGAAGCCGTGAAGAGCAACTGGGGGAAGAGGTAGATGAACTCATTCTTCCTCCCTGGGGTAGGATGGGGGGGCTGTATCCAAAATATTGGCAAGTTTCCAGCAATCCTTTAATGAAGGTCCAATTTATATCATCCCTTGGTCTGTGCAATTGTTCATCTGGTCAGAAACCTGACTAGAGAAACCTGCTGGCAAAATGACTTCTTTAAAAAAAACCAGAGTGTTAATATTTCCCACCTAATAAGCAGCTCCTAACTGGCTCTGTAGAAATAAATTAGAAAAGTTGTCCTTTAATAGAAGCCCGAACCCAAAGATGACCATCCATCTCAAAGGTTAAAGCTACGTTATAAAGCCTTCTGCTAAGTTATTTATACAGTCAGCGAGAAGAGAGAGGTCGGGATATTGATTTCCGCAAAATGCTAGCAGTTCAAGGATATAGAAAGACTTATTTCTTTTTCCTGTATTCTACACAGTTTATTGAAGATAACCACTAACAGCATTAAACAAAAAATAGCACATGACATATAATTTATACATTTGCTATTTTGCTACTTCTATGGCTTATGATGAACTTATTCCATACATCAAATACATATGGATACAGATTCAGATTTTATTTATCACATACATAATCATACATAGTACAATCTGTAGTGAAATGCTTTGTGCAACCACTCATGGCCTTAAAATTAAAAATTACAATCGAAATTTAGGAAAATTACACTTTAAATTTACATTAAGATTTACAGTTTAAAATTTAGGAGAGCAAGGGGGATGGGATGACGATTGTCCTCATGGCTACTCACAGCAGTCCTCACAGTTTATTGAGGTTGTTTTCTCAGGGCCGCCACCTCAGTATCGCTGTGGATCCACTCCTGGCGCTGCTGTCTCCAGTGGACCTTCACCTCAATGCCCTCAGTGCTGTCACCCCGGCACTGCTGCTGCTGCCTTGGGGTAGGGTCTCAGCCTTGGGAGATCTCAGGATGTCTCATAGCTTCCACCTCGGCACCTCAGCAGTCTCTTGGGGCTTTCAGAGTCTTTGCCTTCTCGCCTCAGTGCTCTGCTCCAGTGTCACTGGCCTGGCCTGCCCTGGCTGAGCCCAGCATCTCCTGCACTCATCATCCCGGCGCCATCTTCCCTATTCTTCTCTCGGCTTCTTTTCTTGGACTGGCCAGCTCAGCTCTAGGACCAGAGTGGTTAGGTTGTGCTTGAATTGCCAGGTTAATCAACTCAGATCAATTAAAATAAAATAAATTAGATTAAGTTAGATTGATTTAAATTAAAGCAAAAACAAAAAGAGGATTGGAGCGGTCACAACGGCTGCCTGCCTCACCAGTGCCATCTTGGACTACATCTTGGACTACATCTTGGACTACATATTCATGCGAACTTCAGAAATAGTGCAGATTCTTGGATGAACACAGCAGGTTCCAAATGACAGGACTCTCTGCATCATAAATAACAGCTGTTGTATTTGTTGTAGGAAGAGCATCAAAAACAATTTAACATTGTAGTCTATGCATGAATGAAATTATATGATGAAGCCAAGTTATTGAAGCTAAACTTCAGCCCTGGTTAATCCCTGAACCAGAGGAGTCTCTTGTATGATGCCAAGTATTTTGTCCTTTTAAGTTCCATGATAGAAAAGAGGTAGAATATACATATATGGCTGTCATGCCTTATTATAAAATGGGTACCATAATGATTTTTGTGCATCTTTCCGTTATGGAATATTTAGAAAACCGCAGGCTCCATATTATGAAGGGCAAAAAGGCACATGATGTATATTTAGAGAGTTCTTAGATGTGTATCTTCCTGAATTCCCTCCAGAATAAGTTGGACTGAGAAACAGTGATTGGCCTAAATTTACTCACAGGACCTCAATAGCTGATCTGAACTTGGATCGCCTGAAAGCTACTCTATCAACAGCAGGGAAGGGGGGTGCATGGTATTTGTAAGCTGTTTGGAGCTATTCCAAGGCATCTCATTCAGTGGTAAGATTTTGAACCAGACACGTTTTTAGTGCAGGCCATTAAAGCTCCATTAAAGCTTTTTTAACTCCTGTAATCAGACATAACATCAGATTTAACAACAAAAAGATGGAATAGCTTTGCATCATACAAGTGGACAATATTTTTAATAGCTTACGTATCAGAAATAAATCGACAATGGTATTTCATTAATAACTTGGTTCACAAGCTCCTTTTGTTTTCATGTCCTGGTTTTATCTAACAGTGGTTTGTACAAATGGCAGTCACCTGAGTTTGAATAAAATGAAAATGTACAGTACAGAACAAAAAAGGAATAGAAAATGTCCAATGTTAATTGTGATGATATTATACATTTTATCTTATCAACAATGGCTCAAGGTAACATACAGTGAATTAAAATTGTAAGGAAAAAAAGCAAAAAATCCAACACTGTTGAACTCTGATGTTACAGAAGACTCCTGACAATACCATGGACAATAAAAAAAAAATGGAGTCAGCAGTGTGCTGCAGCAGCCAAAAAAGCTAATACAACCCTTGGTTGTATAAACAGAAGCATAGAATCAAAATCATGTGAAGTATTAATACCACTTAATAAAGCCTTAGTAAGGCCACACTTGAATACTGCATCCCATTTACAAAAAAAGATGTTCGGACTTTGGAAAAAGTGCAAAAAAGAGCAACTAAGATGATTAAAAGCCTGGCGACTAAAACATATGAATAACGGTTGCAGGATTTGGGTTTGGCTAGCCTAGGGTGACCATATTTGATAGCCAAAAAAGAGGATGGGGGGGTGGGGGCAGCGGGGGCGGCGGGGGCGGCGGGGGCGGTGGGGGCAGCGGGGGGGTGATGGGGCGTGGTGGCGGCGGGCGGTGGCGGCGGTGGGGTGGCGGGGGGCGGTGGGGGCGGTGGGGTGGCGGTGGGGGCAGCGGTGGTGGCGGCGGGGCGATGGGGGGGCGGTGGTGGTGGGGGGGTGGGGGGCAGGGAGATGGGGGGGCGGCAGCAGCAGGGGGGCAGCGGGGGGGAGGCTGGCTTTCCTTCGCCAGAAATTGACCGCATTCAATTGCACTCTTCCTGGATTTTTGATTGCACTCTTGCTGGAGCCTCTCACTTTTCTCCATTTGCCCAGACATGACATCGCCACTTTTACGACCAGTCCGGGGAGTCTGGGTAAATTTATAAAATTTATAAAACCCGCCCGGACGCCCCGGACAGGACGTAAAAAGAGGACATGTCCGGCCAAAAGAGGACGGTTGGTCACCCTAGGCTAGCCTAGAGAAAAGAAGGACTGGGGGTGGGGGAGGGGACATGATAGCAGTATTCCAGTATTTAAGCAGCTGCCCCAAAGAGGAAGGGGTCAATTTATTTTCTAAAGCACCAGAGGGCAGGGCAAGAAACAATGGATGGAAACTAATCAAAGAGAGAAGCAACCTGGAATTAAGGAGAAACTTTGTAACAGTGAAGACAACTAACTAGTGGAACAGCTTGTCACCAGAATGTATGGGTGCTTCATTACTGGAGGTTTTTAAGAAAAGACTGGACAGTTATTTATCTGAAATGGTGTAGGGTTTCCAGCTCTATTCTGATTGATTGAAACCATTAGATCAGTGTTTCTCAACTTTGGCAATTTTAAGACTTCAACTTCAAATCCCAGAATTCCCCATTCCAGTTTCTGAAAAAAACTATGACTTATTTTATCTGAATTGTGTAAAACATAGAGACAACCTTGCAGGATAGGTATATGGCTCTAAAAACCCAGAACATACATGCTCCAATATCTGCTTAGTTAAGCAGGAATTTCTGGAATTTGACTCCAAGTTGAGGAGGGATATTTTTTTATAATCAATATGTATAACTGATTAAAAACAGGATCTTACATAATCAGTAGGGACCTCAGTAAGGGCTTAATTTACTAGAAAAGAAAAGGTTAAAGCTGAGAATCTTTAATCTAATACATATAGTTAAATATTCCCACCTGTGCAGAGTCCAACTGAAATTAATGGATCTAGGCCAGACATGGGCAAACTACGGCCCACGGGCCACATCCGGCCCGTTGGGCTTTTTAATCCGGCCCACCGAACTAGTTACTAGCAGGAACCAGCTCAACGAAAAGCTAAGCATTATGTGCTCTGAAGTAAATTATTAACTCAGATAGTAAAATACTCGTTGATCACATTAGC
>JAEANM010007460.1:0-17713 GCA_017656035.1 Myanophis thanlyinensis | reverse complement strand
AAGAAAAAGAACTGAAACACTGCACTAGTTACTAGATAATCTTAATCCTTTTTACATGAACATTTAAGTTCTCGGATGGTTTATATAATAGGTTATGCCTACATTTATATTTAAGAGTGAATTTAAGAACCTGTTTGTAGACTCCAAGAACGCATGGGAGGTGTACCATTGTTTGAGGTCTATGTGCGGCCATACGGCCAAGAAGTTCTGCACTTTTCTGAATTTGCCACCAGGGTGATAGAATTTTTGGCAAAAAAAATATTGACAGGCTTTATTGTGCTTTTTATTTTAAATGAAGCATAGAATAATGAAGATTTACATTTAAAGCAAAGGTCTGGCATACAGATAAGAGCAGTGCTTACAGATTACTGGTTTGAATTTCAAGCCTTGAAAATTTCATTTATTTTTGGACAAGTTTAAAACAGTGAAATGGGGAAAATACTATTAATATATTGTTCAGAAGTGACCTTAGTACTACTTCATTATTTTGGGGGAAAATCTTTTCAGTTGACATATACACTGATGAATATATTTCACATTTACAGACACTGGAATTGTCATAAATACTATGCACAGTCTGAATTGGCTTCATCAGTTTATGAAGTGCCAGTGGTAGTTTGGGATGATAAAATGCTGAGTATAGCGTAAATAGATGATGACTGTGGAATAATGTTACAGAATTTAGGCCATCAAACAGACCATTTTTCAATTTGTGTTACCTTTATTCTGTGTTGCATCCTTTTCCCATCTCTACATCTCTTGCCAGAGCAGGTTCTAGGGTTTATATAATTATTATTATTTTATGTTATTTCTTAATTACCTTATATATGCCAGTTTCCTGTCATTCAACACAACATGCAGCAGCATCTATACATATTCTTTTAAAAAAGACATCCTAAATTGGCTGCATGATATGAAATAATTGATAGGTGGTACTTTAATTTTTGTCCAAGGCCCCAAGTACAGTAATTCTGCTGTAACATCAAAAGGGGAATTTGGCATCTGTGTACACAGTTTTCCATCTGTCTTGGGATGCACAAATGGAAGTCTCCTATATGTATACTGACCCTGACTGGATCAGGGCAGCAAGACTCCTAGCAACAACATTTTATCTTTCATAAGAATTCGACAGGAAATGTACACATTAATACAGGGTACTTCTTCCACAGCACAAGAAATTTCCCTATTTTGATTTGCATCATAGCACAAAGATTTAACCAAATTCTATTGATCAGACCCCAGCAATAATTTTCTATAGTCTTGTCTCTGGTGGAATTTTGTGGTAGTGTTTAGTTCAATGAGATCCTTTTATATTAATTAGATCTCTCCATAGGTGTTTACACAGTGTTGTCAGGCATTCTTCATTTGTATGTGACAAAATTGTTAGAGAATATGGGGTTTTTTTCTTTTTTTTTCTTTTTTTTGTAATTGGATTTAACAGCCATACAAAAAGTGACTCTTAAAACTTGCTTGGCTTAGCCTTTTATTATTCTAATCAATGCATGTCTTTTCAGGGTCTGAACTATGAACAACAAGCAGATCATATACTTTGTAATAATCGATGATTACAAAAATTTTCACTTCAGCCTATGTAAAAAAATCAAAACTCATTCAAAGTTACAAATATTGAAGAAATGGGAGAATAAAAAACACAGTTTCAACAGGCATGAGAAAATAAAAAATTGTTAGAAAATTCAGGTAGAAGAAATTTCCACATGCTGCTATAACATGTGGAACTATTTTAATAGTTCAATTTTGTTAATATTTTCTAAATTATTTTAACAAAATAGAATGCTGCCATCATGCCATACTGTTGAGTATATATATTGTGGTAGCTAAAGGAATATATGACCATGTACTAGCTATGGCTCAAATATGTTAGTAGCTGAAATCCAAATATCTTACGGTGCAGCCTCTTCATCTTTACAGTGGGTACTAACATACATATTCTATTGAATCCATTAGAATAACTACATTTTGCAAAAGTACATCATCTGTATTCCATTTTAAATTTCTATGTTGTTCCTAAAATATTTCTTTGTATGAATGGTACCTTTATAAAGAATGCAGAAAATTAGCTTTTTCTAAGTAAATTAATATCTTGATTACCTTTCTTCCCAAAACTTTGTTGACTATCCCTTAGACAAGGGACTGAATATGGGTCAATTTACTGAATATGAGTGTTTTCTGATTCTAATAAACTTTTCTGTAGATATGCTTAATTTTTAAGCGATTAGGCACCAAGAGTAGCAGAAATCCTGCAAAGCTTTATAGTTCATTAAGAGCACAGCCCACTTGGAAGATTCTCTGCAGCATCTTCATTGGAATGTAGGTATTGCACAGCTTCCATTCATTCCAGTGGGGGTTCTGTAGAAGAATAGCCAGATAAATTGTGCCCTGCGGTTTCTTTCTTTTGTTGTTGTTGAATGACGTCTTAATTTTAGAGACTTGCTGAATTTATTAGCATGGAGATCCCTGATTTCAGAAAGGAACATTTGTTAGCACAAAAAAAATGCAAAACCAACAATGTATTGTTAAATTGCTTTTTTATTTTTTATTGATTTTTGTGGTTTTTTTAAAAAAAGTTTCATTTCTGTGATACGTATTTTCATATATCAGCAATGTCACTATCAAACTTATGTCCATGAATTCATTTTGAGCAAGAAATGTTGCACCTTAACTATTTCAAAAAAACCAAAATATTATGTTCTCTACTGTTTATTCCAGTATGTTGTATTATAGTTTATCAAACCCATTCTAATTTAGCAGTTATCAATATTTATGCATTTAACAATATCCTCTAGGTCTGAACCTGTATATGTCTTTTTTCTTTTACAAACAAAATTTAAATAAGATAAACAACATATTCTACCCTCCTCTGTGGTCTCTTTCTGAAGATGAGATATTTTCTAAATATAAAATTTAGCACTGCCCAATTTTCTTTATGATAGTTTATTTATTTAGTGAGTTTTGATTTCACATACTTCTGAGATATACACATAATAGCTGATATTACAAGCATAGATTCAGCTGGGAGGATACTGTAATGTCATTTTCATGTAATTGTGTTAGTACTGTATTAGAGGGTGGGATGGGAAATGAGTTCTGCAAAGTATTTAATATGTGCATTAGATTTTGATTCTCCTGTTAGGGTGTTTTCCAGATTCAAGACCAAAACTAATGTAAAATCTTGTAGAGCTTATATCATGCTGTTGTACTTATGACAGTATTTTTCTCTGGATTGTACTGTGATACCAGAAATAGGATATATTTATTTACAAAGATATAGTGTGCTTTTTACTAATACAATATCTGAAAGTTACAAGCAAAGAAGTTCTTATTTTTTTTCTCACCTGCAATTCAATCTGTGTCATACAAAGCAAACTAAAATATTGTGAATTCCACTATTTTTTCCTAGATAACCTCTGTTGCATATATGTAGCTGCTAATCACTTATCATTTGTTGACTCTACATATTCACTTGCAAACTCAGAAGAGTTGAATAGTATGACATCACAAAGATAACATAAATGGGATGAATGAAGTCTAATACATAAAAAGGAGATGTACACCTGAAAAATATTTCAGTCAGCTTTTAAAACGCATATATAGTCATTGCAACTTTATCTCCATATACAGACATACAAGAGTAGTAGTTCTCATACTGCTCAGTACTTCCTAGCAGGGGGAGGAACAGCATTTATTGAATTTATATATAAGGAAGGGTGGGAATATCTGCATTTGTTCTACAATATCTGGTTTTTAAGATGAGGCCAGAACTGCACAGAACATTCACATTAATAGGCTTGGAATATTCCAGGTGCATGGTAACCATTACTCAAGATCTGGAGATACTGGCAGACTGAGAATAAAATTATAGCATGATGTCTGGAGTGAGGAACTGTGCAATAACTTACTTTTGCAGATTATACCCCAAAAACCTAATAGTTCCCTGAATAATGACTGCAAAACTCAAAAATTGAGTTCTTGTAGACAATTACCACTTGATTCTCAATGATACATGTTTTTCAGTCATCAATGAGACTGGAAAAGCTCTAATTCTTAGTACAAAGCTTGGAATGCTTTTTGTTTTCCAAGATCGATTCATGTTCAATGATTATATAAAATGTATGCTGAAAGAAACAGTTATGTGATGAGAGTTAATCAAAGCATAAGAATAGGGCATTAATATCACATGATTTCAGTGTTTTGGCTTTTGTTTTTGAAGGAAATTTGTAGTAAAGTCTATAATGATAATTGAGTTTGTCTTGTACCAATGTATATTTATGCCTCTCAGCTGCACTGTATTCTACAACTAATTCTGATGCTACCTCTATTAAAACTTCTTCAGTTGATTTCATATAGTTTCATGATTCCTCATGAAATCTTTTCAAGTTAATATGGTAGATGACTACTTGGGATCACGTGGAAATACAGCAGTTTTCAGCAATGTAAATCTTTATGAACCACAGTAATCCTATCATTGTAATAGCCATATGGCAGGTATCATAATTTTATATTATCATTAACTTTTGGTTTACATTTTAAATCCAAAATGTAAACATATATGCATACAAATATATTACACAAAACATTTGTACTAAATGTTTTTCATAGTAAGTTCTGGATAGTTTTGCTTTTTACATAATACTCCTAAAATGTAAACACACAAAACATACACATGCATTTCTTATACAAAAATATTTGTCATTGTACTATATAGTTTTCGTCTCATAGAAAATTGGGCCAGTCAGTTGATACATAGAATTTTGTAAGCATGTCTTGTGGCTCCAATATATAATATGCATTCCATGAGAACTATTATCCCATTCTCTTACAAGTGATAATTTTAACATAAGTAGTACAAAATGTGTTATGGTAGATACTTTTTTGGGTTACTAAATTCTAACATTCAATAATCCATTTTTTGAAAACCAAAAACATTTCATAGTTCCCAATGCTGAAATCTTCTATTATTTATTCTCCATTTTTTTCCTCAAGCACTTCTGCTCCTGGTTTTGAGGCAATAACTGAAATACTTTGATTCAGTAATATATATGGTTAACTGCAATATAATATTCAGGTACATAGGCTGTGATCTTTTGAATAAAAATATACAACTGTCATAGTTCACAATGAGCTACAGTGGTGAAATATTTGTCAGACATAAATTAATAGCTTTTCATCCTATTATTCCAAGGAATTGCTTCCCTGTGAATATCTAAATTGTGTTTTAGTATCAGGTAGCTATTGCCAGCTTACCTATCTTGGAAGATTAGATCTTTTAATTCATTTCAAATATCAGTTGCAGATCATATTTTCCAAATAAAGATTTATCAGCCCTTTAAATGTTATTTTTATAATATAATTTGCATCTGCTTTTCTTTGTAAACTAAAACTGGGCATTATCAAAAATGTTTTGTAAAAGAATTGTACTACATGGTCTGTTTAAACTGACTAGGTAACCCCTGCAGTCTAAAACATTTAAATCTTTTACTCTGAGACTTTATTTACAAAAGTGTACATGTCCTATTTAAAATGTGAACAGTTGTATTTTTACAAGATATCAATAGTATAGCAAAGGAATTATCTGCAATTATGTGAGAAAGTCTAATCTGCTATAATAAATGGCTGTAATCTTTGTTTAATAGGATTATCAGTCTGCTGGATATATATCACATTTGCCATAGCTTTCTGTTTGTTTGTCCTCTCTTAATCTGTGCGCCTGAAAAGAATTCCAATAGATCCTTTGGATTATTTATGTATTTACTTTAAAAAAAAAAGCTTTGATGCAAAATGAAAAACTTAATGTCTCAAGTGTTCAGTTGTGTTACATATTTGTAGTTTTGTGTCATACAGAAAAATTATAAACCTAACTCATTTCATTTGATATATGGGTATATTAGAGGTAAACATTGTAGAGATTATAATTCATAAAATGTAACGTTTTTAAAGCAAATTCAAATATATTAACATATATCTTCAGCCATTCAGAGTATAAGAAATATGTTCAATTTATGACTTGAAGACACTAATTAAAAGATTTTTTCTTTTTATTAATTCAAAGCATTTTAATTAAAAACATATTTTTTGAAATATTCTCATTGATAAATCCTGTTTAACAGAAATGCTCAAACTTTCAGACCACAGAAAAAATGTTTTATAAAAGTTTTATTTTTTTTAAAGTGGAGCCTTTGATCAAGAAGCAATGTAATGAATTATTATAAATATAAACACCATAATCTTTTTTTAAATGTCATCTGACAAGCTCTGCTTTTTCCAGATGCATCTTAGAAACATTGCTATGGATACCCCTGGCCTTATTCAAATGAATTTCCTGCCCCTTTACTGTCTAAAGAATCCCGTGGAATTATCATGGAATCCTAAATTTTGCAGAACAGAGTTTTAAAATCCTGGTATACAATTTATAGTTATATTGCTGCTTATACCATTCATTCCTAAAACCTTTTTTTTCCCTTACTTCGGATACTCCATATTTCCATGTTTCTAAACTATCTACCCTCAAGGAGGGGCCTAGGCGGTATACAATAAATCACTGAAATATACAACAGTGTATAAAAAATTAAAATAGTAAAGTTCAAATTTAGGTTAAAATGTTTCCAAAATTATATTTTTTAAAGTTCTAGAAAAAATTTAAGGAGGCAAGAATAAGTAAAAAGTTGGTTAACCAGAGCAAAGGAGGGCTTCCATTGCACCAATGCCATGACTGCCCACTCCTTTGGGCTCCCCACACAAAGCCGCAGAGCTATGTTTTAGCCCCTTTTTATAAGGCTAGGAGAGCAGGTGCCTGCCTCGTCTCTTGAGGGAAGAATATTCCATGCGGCAGAGGCAACCACAGAGAAGATTCTCATCTTAGACATCACCAGTCAAAAGTCTTTAACCGACAGAGTATGCAACATATCTCCTGCCTGGCCAGGTTGGATGGACTGATGTAATGGAACTAAGCCCATTCCATATGTAGCCTGGCTCTATGCTGGGTAAGGCTTTGTAGATTATAACCAACATCTAAAATTAGACGCAGAAACAAACTGGTAATCAATGCAGTTTACAAAGCAAATGTGTTGCCCTTCTTTGGGCACCAATGTAGGTCACAGGGTTGCACTTTGGGCCAGCTGAAGTTTCCAGATACTTTTCAAGGGTAGCCCCATGTAGAACTCATTGCAGTAATCCAAACAGATTACCAAGGGATGAGTGTCCGAACGGAGAGATCTCTTCACCAGGAAAGGGCGCAACTGGCTCACAGCACCAATATTACAATTCAACAACTAATTTACCATATTTTCCCCCTTGATCAGCATTCAGCCAAAAGCAATAGTATATATCAAATAGAAGAAAAAGTTAGTCCTACTACTGCATTCCCTGTAACAATGTTAAATAAAATACCTTGGAACATTGTTACTCTGCTTTTGTAAGAATTCTTGCGCAAATTGGATCATTTGCTGCCAAAATTTTGGTTACCTCTAAGATTGAATAATGTTGGGGGGGGGGGGTTTAAAAAAAAGAAAACTAAATTTATCAGTCTTTAAAAAACACTTTGTACCATGTAAAGACATTAAGGTCAATAATAGATTTAATAGTAACTTTAAAAGTAATTAGTTGCTGGGAAATAAATGAGGAGACAGACCTGTTATGCAAGACATACTGTGCTAAATGTGGCTAGTGTGACACCCTTTCCTAGCATCTAGGAGTTAAACTCTTAGTTTGGGTAGCAGAATAGAGAGTACAAATTCTTTAACCTTTTGCTGCCTTCCAGTATTCCAGTCAAGTTAGGGAACATGCACGCAGATTATTTTGATTTTGATACAGATCAGTTCTGTACTTACTTATATTTTAGTAAAAATCTGCTAGCTACATCTTTAAAATAACATATAATTTGGTTCTTTGTTTGGATGTGTGGGTGGGAAAGTGCAGTGTACATTCACTCATCCACGTAACTTGAAAAAGAAAAATACAGCTGGATAAAGAAATGTGCAGAACTTTGGACCCAAATTAGTCACCAGTATCCTTGCACCTGAAAACCTGGGGCCATATTTGGGATCAAAGGGGCTTTATATTGAGTCATATAGCCAGTCTATATGACTAGATTGTATTCCGTTATGTTTTCAGTTGCAGGACTATGGGAAGAAAAAAAATACTTAATATTTACTAATATGTAATTATACTTATTTTAAAATGCTGATGCAAGGAAAAGTTGCCCATCAAAACTATGAAAATGTTGACATATTATCATTAACAAGTGTTTCATTTTGACTGTGTGTATTTATTTTAATGGCTAGTGAACTGACTTAGAGTATGAGAACTGACAATTCTGTACAATCTATTGTTTGAAGGCAACAATTACTCTGTAAATCAGTAGTGTGAAACCTGCAATACGTTCGCATCAAATGCTACTAAAAAGCGAACTTGCATTAATGCTGAATCTGAGTTCCTGATCTTTAACACACATATTTATAAACAAATTCTACTAAAATTATTGTACCAATGTTAGAATATGCTACAAAGTGAGATATATCCATGCATATCAGTAGAAGCATTCAGAAAAAAAACAGCCCAATGCCTGCTTTAAACAAATTAAAAAGCATGTGGCTCCTTCCATACTTGGTACCACTTATGGGTAAAAGAAGGAAATATATACTAAACCAGGAATGGCAAACTTTTGGGTTTTGGCATGTTAAACATTGGGGAAATGCTTAACTTGATTCTGCTGGCATGTCACTACCCCCCACTACAATTTGTTACATATTCTTTGCATATTCATTTACTTTAAAGTTTACTTAGACTTATATACCACTCCATAGTGCTTTACAGCACTTTCTGAATGGTTTGCAAATGTCAGCATATTGCCATCAACAATCTAGATCCTCATTTTACTGCTCTCAGAAGAATGGAAGGCTGAGTCAAACGAAGCCAGTCAGGATCAAACTCCAGACTGGGCCGATTTAGTCACAATACAGCATTTTAACCACTGTGCCACCATTGACCCTAACTCCTGAATGTTGGTCAAAAGAGGAAGCAGTAAAGTTAATTATTTCTTCTTCATATGTTCCGGAATTGAGTGCTGGGCATTATTTGGAGAATGATCCTGCTTGTTTGAGACTGTAGACAAGTGTACAAAGAACGATTAAGAAAAGCTGATAACAAGATTAATTTGCTTGTTTCTAAATATATGTGTATAGAAATTACGCCTTGAAGTTGCAGTCTGCATTGTGTGTGTCCCCCGCCTCAAAAAAAATCTCAGCTGAGTTTTTTTGTGTTAAAAGAATTGATATGTTTTGTTGTAGCCAAAGAACTAAAGTGAACCAAGTAGTTAGTGTACAAACAGCTGTCATAATTTTGATTCTGGGCTCACAGCAATAATATTCCAGCACCAAGAATATATAGCGCAGAAGGGCAATGCATATTCTAGAACGCTGTAGCTTCACCATTAAAAATGTATTTAGCTCATTGCATGTAGTTAACAAATACATTTGTTTGTATATTCCATAAACAAATCAAGTTCTTACTGTGGTTTTAATTACAGCCTAAACAAGTTTTCTGTAACAAGCTTCAGAACTGTACTGTGCTTTTCTGGCAGATGGTATCTGTCTAGAATGCACTAAGTGCATCTGAAGTGCCATTTCTTATTGCTATTCAGTTAAAAATTGGACACAATAGAACTCAATGATCAGGATGCATTTGTTTCTCCAAGAAAGGGAAAATGAAGCTGGCAATGTACTTAGTATGAGTCCTAGAGCAAAGCATGATGCTTTGCATGTGCTAGGCAGATTTTTTTAATGCAAATATTAGGATTTTGGTAGCCATGGTGAGTTTTAACTTTTTTTTCCTATATAACATTTTTTAGGGAAATCTGCCATTGGAATTGATAAAAGATGTCTAGCAATGAAGAAAGTGTGTTGAATGCAAAAAAGGTTTTGAGCTCAAGACAGATTGTTTTTACTAGTAATAAGTATTTTGAATTTGAGGAGAGTATTTCCTATAAAAACACACATATTATTGGAAAGATCCAAAACATTAACATACATAATTGAGGAGGTGTTAGAAGCCAATTTAGATATAGGCTGTCCTCAAACTATGACCACAATTGAGCCTAAAATGTCCATTGCTAAGCAAGACAGTTGTTAAGTAAATTTTGCCCTACATTACAATCTTTTCTTGGCACAGTTATTAAGTAAATCACTGCAGTTGTTACTTGGTGGTTCAGTGAAATGGGCTTCCTCATTGACTTGGCTTGTTAGAAAGTAGCAAAAGGTGATCACATGATCCTGGGACACTGCAACCATCATAAATAATGCCAGTTTGCCAAACGTCTGAATTTTGATTGCATCACTAGAAGGATGCCGCAATGGTTGTAAATATGAAAAAGTCAAGACACTTTTTTCAGTGCCATTGTAACTTTGAACAGCCACTAAATGAAAGGTTGTAAGTTGAGGACTAACTGTAATGAGTTAAGATGCAGATGAAGCGGAAAATTACAAGATGAAAGTGGGTGACATAGCCAAGAGGAGAAGTGGAAAGAAAGAAAAAAGCCTGTGCAAGAAAAGAGGAAATGAATAAATTGGATAAAGTTTCTTCTCAAGAAGAAACCAAGACCCTGGCTTGTTGTCATTTTTCCTTTTGTTGCAAGGAAGATCCTTATTTACCACTGTTAAGAATTATCCATTCAATCTGAAGCCAATATCCTCTTCAACAATACAGTATTTTCAGATGATATGTAGACAACAGAGGAGCATTGTATTATGCTGGAAGTCAGAGCCAGTACCAATATATTTATTCTAATAAAAGTCAGCTTCTTTCTCGTTAGTACTGTACTCCTTTCCATTTTTACCATTCAGTTTACCAGGTTTCATTTTTGAGGACCTGAATAAATGAGTCCTCAAATTACGACCATATTGGGAAAAGGCCTGCCATGAAGTGATATGATCATTAAGTGACTGACGCCTGTTTTAATAGGTTTTTGTTGCAGTCATTAAGCAAATCACCCTGGTTTTAAGTGACACATGCCGTCATTAAGCAAATCCAGCTGAGAAGAAATTTGAATCTTGGATTTTTATCCCAGACCATGCCATTGTAACTTCAGCAGTAGCCTTTGACTTTAAAATGTTAAATGTTATTTTTTACATCCACCTCTCTACCTGTCAGATTGTATTTTGATTCTTGGAAGGCACACTTCAAAAAGCTACGCTTTTTAAAAATCAACTGCTAGTAATATAGCAACTAAAAATTCATGTTCCTCTTTTGCTGGAAATTCTGCATTTTTAAAAAAATCATACAGAAGATGAATATTGCAAGATGCCTATGCATTATACATATGCAAGATTAATCAAAGGTTAATCTTTCCATTTCTATTTCAAGTGGAAAAAAGGTGCTGTTGCATAATGTGTGCTTGACTTACAAAGCTATGGTGACATTGCATGCCAGAAGATGCTTAGTCATAAACTAAATTAAGAGTAGCCAATGTGTAGCTTTTTACTCAATTTCAAAAGCCCTCCCTAAATGATAGCTTTCTATCTTTGTTAGCAGTCATCTATGCCTTTTTATACGCTATTGTTTAGAGAATGGTGAGAAGCTTTCAAAAAAGAAAAATACTTTAAAAAAAAAACCTTTTGTATTTACTCTGATCCAACTCATTGCTGTTTTTATCCCAGTTTACTAGGTAGGTTTCAAAAGATTACCCTGAAATAATGTTAACCTTAACAGGAAAATAAATTAACTGTTCTTGGTGTAGACTAGTGATGGCAATTTTTGGGGGTTTATCATGTCAAAAACTTGAAAAGTGCCTAAGTTTTATTTTGTTAGTGTGTTATATATACACATATACACACATTAAAAAAAGAAACAAGACTTTTCATATTCATTTAAAAAATATATATATAGTCCAATCCTGTCTGATACCCTGGATTTGCTGTGCACCACTTAACTTCATGGGATTGTTTTCTTTCTATTGACAGAGCCCTGCATCCTACCCAGATGCTATTCGGCTGCCTCTGCAGCCTCAAAAAACTCACGTCTATTTTTGCACAGGGTATGCTTTTGAGAATATGGATAATGAGTGAATGCTGGCCTACCACCCAAAATGTCATGGTGTGTAACCACAGGTCATAGATTTGCCATTACTGGTCTAGACTATATGTCTTACAATTGTTGCTAGAGTCTGCTACTTCAAATTAATAATGCTCATTAATTCAGGGGGAAAAAGGTGTTGAACAATTGGATGGGGATAAAGTCTTATAAAAGAAAAAGAGATTTACCAGGATACCTAAAGTTGTATAATTATGCAGCTGTGGTCTAAAATGGAAAAGTATGCCCTTATAATATGAAACATTTATATTTTAAACCCAACATACATTTCAACCAAAATGAAATAACTTTTAAGACTTCATGCCTGCAGTCATGCCAATAAAGATACGATTATTAAATTCACTAGGGATTATATCTGAATAGACAACTAGAGGGTTTTATTGTAATTCAGCTAAATCTGCCTTTACTTAATTTTATGAAATTCCACACTGTAATTAAAAATGAAAATTCCAATTATGTCTTAGATTCAGACTCCTGTAATTATGTTTATTAATCCACTTCTATTGGACATAATACTTGAGTACGGGAACTTTAGTTTCATTTAAGAGTTCCTGAGATGGAAAGAAGACAATGCTATATTAATGTGTAGTGTTTTCATTTCTATTTCTTGTATTATTATGCCATTATTTTTATAATGTATCAAGTCTCCTAAAGTGCCTGACAAAGCAGTGTGAACAATTGGAAACAAAATTTAAAAGATTGAACATACTTCTAGGATCCTTCCTTCAGAGCAATTGATAGAGCAAGCTGAAGTCCAGCTATAGTCTGGCTGATTAAATCTTCGGCCTAAAAAAGGCAATTTCCTTTGCTTGTGTTTTTATTGTAATTATTTTGAAACATTTCTAGAATTTATGGAGTAGAGAGGGTAATAAGTGAATACAGGTGGAAATATTTGGCTTCAATTTTATTATATGTGTATAGTCTCAAAGAGACCCAGTCCAGTCTTTGTTTTGTCTTTAAACAGTTATTTCAAGCTCAAGCCACTTCTGGTAAGGTTAAATTTTTTTAGGGTTAGGATAGTTTGATTGCAAAACATACTAAGAATTCATTCCTTTTCAATAAGTATATACCAAATACTTCAAATACATACCATATTTCATCCTTTGAATTTTAATCTTTTCTTAAAAACTTCAGCTACCATTATTTTACTTATTGAATCTCATGAGCAAGTGGGTAAGTCAAATTACAAGTAGTCCTCGATTTATGACAACAATTGAGCCCAAAATTTATGTTGCTAAGTGAAAAAATTATGAGTTTTGCCCCATTTTACAACTTTTCTTGCCACAATTGTTAAGTGAATCACCGGTTGTTAAATTATTAACATGGTTGTTAAGTGAATGTGGCTTCCCCATTGACTTCTCAGAAGATTGCAAAAGAGGATCATATGACCTTGGGATACTGCAATGGTCATAAGTTTGAAACATTTGTCAAGCATCTGAATTTGGGTCCACGTGTTCATGGGCATGCTGCAAAGGTTGTAATGGTGAAAAACAGTCATAAGTCATTTTTTTCAATGCCATTGTCATTTTGAATGGTCACTAAATGAATTGTTGTAAGTCAACGACTGTGTAATTGTCAATCATTAGTTCGTAGCATTTAAACAAAAGCTGGGCCATTGCCTTCAGTAGAGAATGATTAAGCAAATGTTCAGCATTTGACAGTATTCAGACATGTTGCTTTTGGTACACTAATGATAGATAAATCAACTGACTTACAGAAATAATTACATACAATTTCAAAATTTCTACACCATCATTTTCTTATGTTGCTGCCATGCTTTGTGCTTATCATACCTCCATAGATGTAATACATGCATATGTATGTTTTATTGTACAACATGTATTGCAACGTAGCTATGTCTGTAGCTCAAATGCTAGATTTATGGAAGGTGGATAAACATGTTATATTAAAATGATCATTTGATCTCCATAAAATTGCAGAGATTAGATTTGTGCTCCTTGAGGCCACAAATCCCATCCCATTAGTATGTTTAGACACTGGCTGTAATTTTGAATTGTTCAAATTTATAAATTCCTTGAAATCAAACAATATACTCAACAACTGATCAATGTGGCCTCTTTATATATACCGTAGTGTTTTCTGCTTTTGCCCCATTCCTACCTCAATTCATATCAATGTTTCTGCATTTTACCTACCATGATTTGACTTCCTAAAAGAAATCTTCTATAATCACTTACTATGGTCAAAATATAAAAATACTATGATTGCTACAGAAAATATGATGCACTATGGACAAAGTTATTTATGAATGGCAGCTCTTATGTGCTATAGATTATGCCTCATAGTTCTTTGGTATTTCAAAGAAAGTTTGAACTGAGAAGCTGATCCTAGCACCAAAAAAGTCAAGACTAACTATAGATAAGAGTTATGTCACTAACTATCTGAAGCAAAGTCACCTTTTTTTCCCAAGGCCCAAGTATAATCCTGCAAAAAGCCACCACTCCATATATCTTCAATGTCTTCTGAGATATGTATTCAACATGTCATGTAATCAGGTTTCTTGAAAAAAAAATTAAAAGTCAGTTACCTCACACCTGGGAGCAATTGGTGTGCATTACTAGCAACTCATAATTATTCATTGGCTATAGAGGCATGAAAATAATTTATCTCTTTGTATTGGGGAGTACAGGATAACAACAAAAGAAAGTTTCATATTTTCAAAATATGGATTAAAGTTAGAGTTCATTGTGTGGAAATTGTATTTGGAATGATTCACAGAATATTTAAATATTGTCATGTGAATAATTCTTTAGTAACTTAAAGCCTTTTGTTGAATGCCATGGGAGAGATACTTTTCACAGTACAGTATTTTGAATAATTTGCATGGCAATTTAAATAAAAAGGTATGGTTGAGCTACATCCCCTCCATAATACTTCCAAACCTTAGAAATCCATTGTGATTTTATTACAATATACCAAAGTTGCTATGAGTGCTTGTAATTATGACAATATAAATACAAACTGAATGCCTGAAACACTTATTAAAATAAAAGTCATAGAAATATACTCAAAGGATCAAAAACTGATATGACTGTAAGGGTCCAAAATAAATGTGTATGTTGTTTTTTAATATTATTCTGCAAGCAAAGTCAGAAAGACTGTTTGAAAACTAGCATAAGAACTACAGGAAGTTCGTGCCATTTAAAAAAATGTTTATAAGGCATTATGGAAAAGCTGTTGATAATGTTTAAGTAAATATTTATACAACAGCCTATTTGGGGTTTTGTAGTTCTCCTCTTAGATTGTTTCTGTTTTGCTCTACAAAAGGTGCCTGTGTATATAATGCATTTGTATCGCTTTCTGCAGAATCCCTTATATCCCTTATATATTTGTTATAAGATTAAATCCTGTGTATATTATGGAATACAGAGATTTTACTACTGACAGTGAATACTATAATGCCACTAGCAGCATAAAGGGATAGTTTTTATCCATTCTTTATATTGTGTATAGCTGGTTGCCTGAAGAATTGTAATGCACATATATTTACTCTTCGCAAAGATTAATTACAAGGTAATAAAATTAATTTTGTGTCTGGAAACTAAATTATGTATTATGTCCTTAGTTTTGCATCATCTGGGGTTAAAGAACCAGCCACATTTTTATTTACAGCCCAATATACAAATACTACTTGCTGCCATCATTCACTTGAGTAAAGGAGGCAGGGCCAAGAACTAAAGGAGACGAAACTCCATGGATGCTCTGGAACTTTCAATGTACAGCAATTGAATTGGTCAGGCTAGGAAGTGGATGGGTCTAATTTCTGAAGCTCAAGGTTGACTCAGCCTTCCATCCTTCTGAGGGAGTAAAATGAGGACCCAAATTGTTGGGGGCAATATCTTAGAGAGTGCTGTAAAGTGGTATATAAGTCTCAGTGTTATTGCTATTGCTGAGTGCTTTGGCAATAGATCAGAGATTTGTCTCCTGTGCAAGAAATAGAAAAACCCTATTGCCGAAACTAAGTTTTGAATAACAGACAGAAGCTTCACTGTGGGGTGAAAGTAGGTTGGGGATGATGCCAGGAGTTGATATTTTCAACTAATGGCTACTTTTTAGTGTTTGAATAAAAGTGAAGGAGAAACCCAAAAAGGGCACTGCTGTGTTCTGAAACTCACCTCCCCATTTTCCACTTGGAGTATTCATTTATTTATTTATTTACTTATTCATTTTGCATTTGTGAGAAGACAGGATCCCCATGTCACCCCTGATCCCCAGACTACTAGCCAAACCAGACCAGCCCTAATCTATGAGTGAACCGCAATTATTAGAACAATGACTAAGTCTTTCCACTCACATTGACAATTGGGAGAAATGCATCTCCCACCAGGAAATTAGCTAATATCAGCAACTCAGTCAAAATCAGTAGAGGTTCCCTTAAAATATGGGAATCCCTTAGGTCTGTGATGGCGAACCTATGGCATAGGTGCCACAGGCAGCACGCAGAGCCATCTTGCTGGGCACACAAGCTGACGGCCAACTTACCTCCAGCTGAGCATGCACACATGCACGATTGCAGAGACCCAGCTGGTCTTCGGGCATCTGCTGGGCATGCATGTGATTGCAGTAGGAAATCCAGCTGGTCTTTGGAGCTCTCCTGTGCATGCACATGCAATTGCTCATGTGTGTATGTGTGCCTGTGCACAGTACACATGCATTGCATGTGCAGATGGTGCAGTTGCACATGCAGTGCACATGGAGGAGTCACATGCAAGTGTGGATGGCACACACAAAGCACATACTTTTTGGCACTCAGTAAGTAAAAGGTTCACCACCACTGCTTTAAGTACACAATAGGATTTCCCAGACCTAGACCATTCATCCAAGGTCTTCACCTGGGCATACAAAGAGGATGAAATTGGCCATAGGTGACAGCCCATTCAGGTAAAAATTCCTTTTGGAATACCAGAGATTCCACCCATTAATAAACATATGTTCCCTTCCTCTGCAGTGGGTTGGACTAAAAGACCTCCAAGATCCCTTTGAGCCCTGTGATTCTATAATTCTCTGCATGCATGCTACTTGTATTGTGATATTAAGTAGAAAACCAGTCGAAAAGGTTGAATATGTGGGGGAGAAGGACACTAATCACGGTGCCTGACCACTGAGCAGCCCTTTTTAGTCATTAAGCCAATTGGAGCTGCAGTAATTCCTAGAGGGTAGGATCTGTTCCTGTGAGAAACAAATGGAAAGTTTTTCTATAAAAGTAACCACTACCAAACTAATTTTGTGGTCACCTTTGATCACCAATTGTCTGTTACATTGTTGAATAATATTCACCTCTGCTTTAAGCAGCTGTCCTCTGCTCTATCTTGTGTTGTTTGGAAGGCCCGGTGTCAACTGTTCCATTAGGTTAGACAGCAAAAGAAACTCCTCGGACCGTGATGGCGAACCTATGGCACGGGTGCCACAAGTGGCACTTAGAGTCATCTTGCTGGGCACACAAGCTGTCAGCTAACTTACCTCCAGCTGAGCATGCACATGTGATTGCACATGCATGCATGCATGATTGCAGAGAGCCAGCTGGTCTTCGGGCCTCCGCTGTGCATGTGCACGATTGCAGCAGGAAATCCAGCTGGTCTTCGGAGCTCTCCTG